>JAJPUD010009892.1:0-69054 GCA_023553655.1 Myrmecobius fasciatus | reverse complement strand
AATGGAAAGGTTGCTGGAGCTTGAGTCCAAAGTTCTGAGTTCAAATTCCACCATGTCATATTCTGGCTATGTGATTTTGAGCAAGGGGGATTACTTCCTTTATCTATCTCAGTTCCCTTCTGTTAATTGAGGGCTCAACTCCCTTAAAATTCTAAAATCCTGTCGTGTTATATTTCTTCTGTTTTTCATTGCAAATAGCCCAGTGCTAAAAATCTAAGCAAATTGTTAGTGCTTATGTGTTAACTTTTGTTTACAGAGTAATTCTGAATACATTAGAGGTATTGGTTTTTAGACCATTAGGGAATTCTAACATGTGAAGAGAATAAACAGCCCTCTAATTTATGTCTTTTGTAAATTCAAAGTTTTTTATTTCTTGTACATGTGCTATTGTTTATGATATGTAATCCCATATACAAATGTCCTGTGAGCTTTAATACAGGTGGTCATGGAGGTTACAAAGGTTCCCCTTATAGAGAGCTATAGTCAGCTGCAGTTGTGATATATTCTTTCTCAACCAGCACTAACTGTACATGGAAAATGTGGCTCTTGGCTACATTGGCTGCCAACTTTAGGAGCTGAGGATAAAGTGATTATCTCTCCTCCTTACCTTTCAAATGTTTTCCCTTGACTTGTTGGGATCATTGATTCCTGGTCTACAGAAGGTTGCCTTCTCCCAACCCTTCCAGTTTTGCCAATAATAGGCTCAAGGAAGAAAAACTAGTTTTTCTTTTTTTTGCCATCTGCCCTCCTGATCTTCTCTCCTGTGATCAATAATTTCTTTTCTTGGACTGACTTCTCTGACATTAGTCCCTTCCATATATGTTTTCTGTCCATTCCCCTCTCCTTGTGACTCCTTTCTCATCACTTCACTTCTCCCTTCTTTTCCATTTTCCCTCCACAAAAGAAAAACAACCTTGTTTTGAGTCTACCAAACTTTTTGGAAGAAAGTCAAAGAGATTAGAATACCTTCAGGGGCAACTGTGGAAGTGAGTTTCAGAAAAGAAAAGAATCTGGTAGTTGGTTGTGACAGAGCCTGCATTAAGTAGAAACAGCGAAAGAGGCTGTTGTCCTAGAAAATCCTGAATTATTAGGGTCTTCGTCCTTCCCACTGGTGATTAGACCTTGTTTCTTTAATGTATTAGCATCTTGCCAGATACAGCTTCTTCATTTTTCAAACAGTTGACTTTAGACTTAGTGAGGCTGGCTGGAAAGATATAGGACTATAGTTTAACTGAATTTTTCTTTTTTCTTTCTTTTTTTTTTTTGAATGAAATTCCTATCCTGTCCTTTCCTGCTGCATAAATTATAGCAGCAATATACTGCAAAAGGAAAGAAAATCCTTCCCCTGCTCTCCTCTTATAACCGAAATCTGGCAGAGCATTACAGGATATAAACATGAAAGTGACCTCAGTGATCACCCCTACCAACCATTTTATATTGATGGGGAGAAATAAGTTTATCTAACTGGCCCAAGATCACACAATAAGTAGCCGAATCAGATTCTAAATCATGTCTTCTAATAGAAGATCTGTTTTTTGGTGTTGTTTTCTCAATACCCTGCTAACCCACATAAGTGACCTCAGTGGTCCTTACAAATTTATTCTAACCAGATCTTTACCTGAAGAATTAGAAGATTTGACCGGACTCATAGCTTTCTTTAGAAACTGTTAATGTCATTTGATTATAGACAAGGTGACTTATTTTGTTCCTGTGCCTTTAAATAACTGAAACTAATCGATATATCTATATATCTATATATATAGATATATATTAATCTCCTTATTTGCTTGTCTCCATTTGCCATTCCTATTGGAATCTGGATTTCAGCAATTAACCTCCCATTGTCTTTTCAGGAAATGACATCTGTGTGACTTCTGGTGTAGGCAACTGGTGACCTCTATGGTTAAAATAACTTGCAGTGCTTTTTTAGCACTTCCCTCTGGGTTGGTCATATAGGCTGGATGACTTTGAAAGTTTTCTGGAATGTAAAAAAGTGAGCAACTATTATCAGTGTCCTAGGTCACAATGCGTGAAATGAATGCTTCTGAGTCAAGATTAAAGCACTAAATTCTGTTTTTTGTCACTTGAAGCATTTTATGAAACTCCTAAGCCTCCATTACCCATTTCTATTCTGGATATTTGTTGGAGATTTAAATAAAAGGAAGAGTCCTCTTGAAAATATATTTTGTAAACAAATGTTAAAATCATTTTTACATGCAAGGGGAAAATATAAAATAATATATAAAATATAAAATTAAATTAAAAATACACATAAAAAGCTAAAAAAGAAATAAAATATACACACATACGTATACATATACAAAGGCCTTTCTGGCTCAGACACAAGCTCTGTGAGTCTGGGAAAGTTAATTAACTGCTGTCAGTCTCAGTTTACATATCTGTAAAAGCAGATTAATAATAGTACCCATCTTCCAGGGTTCTTAAGGATCAAATGAAATATTTGTGAAGTTTAAATCACTATATAAATGTTATTATTGTTTATTAACAACAATAATAACAATAACAAATCACATATCCCAAATAAGTTTTCAGTGAGTATTTAATAAATATATATGGAATTGAAAATAATTAAATTTAAATTATGAAATTGATATAAAACTTTCTCAGTCTTCACCACTGTGTTTTAGGGCCAGTCTTTGTTTTTCATATTGCTATATCCCAGTCTAAAACTACTGGATATGGGCAGGGTTATTTCTCTATTTATGATAAGTATCACTTGACATGATGTCAAACCTAGTAGACTGCCAGGGATAAATTTCTGCTGATGCAAATGGACACAGGTCACTTTCAAATTATGTTTTCATGTTGAGACTCCCTGTGCACACAGAAATCATCAATGTGTCACTCCACTTGGAAAGGGAATCATTCTGTTGCTTTTTTGTTTATTCTGGGCAAAGACTCAGAGAAGCCCTCAATATGAGGCTTTTGGACCAGTAAATAATGTCCATTTTCCTATTCTTTTTTATGTGCCAGGACCAAGGAATAAAAATCCTGAAGTGACTCGTATATTCTGGCAAAACCAGACTTCTCTCTGCCCAGAAAGCATGCCCTATATGCTCTCTTTTCCTAAAAGATTGGGAACAGTGGAGTTAATAGGAAGTTCACACTTTGTCTTAGAGGCAATGGGGAACCATTGGTGTTATTTAATAGGAAAGTAACAAGGTCAGACCTACTTAAGGAAAATTACTTTGTCTGAGATCAGTGTACTTTGCACATAATAGGAGTTCTATAAAGTTTTATTAATTGGATTGAGTCTATGGTGACATAAAAACTCTACATGGTGGAAACTTCATATATTTTCACAGTAGTGATAAGTGGAAAGTTTGATCACATTGAGCTGTTTCTCTAGTAGTGGTAGTGATGATTTTCTCGCTGGTCCGTCTACTTTCCTCCCAGTTTCCTTTGTGACTAAGAATACAAATTATGAGACACATAGCAAGCTGAGATTAGAGATTATTTTAGCCCATGCCCATGATTTTGAGCTTTCTGGCAGTTAAAAAGTCAGGCCTGTAATGCTGTGTTAGCAGATTTGAATGTTAGAGGTGTTCGAGGATATATTTGGGTATCCCTATGTATCTTCCAACTTGGAAATTCTGTGATTATTGGGTCCTTTCTCTCCTGCAACTCTTAAAATCCCTGCCTCCCTTCCAGTCTTACTTCAGTCTCTCCCTTTTATAGGAGATCTTTCCTGATGTCCCAGTTGTTAGTTTTTCCCTTACTCCTTGAAATAGTTTCTATATATTTAAATGTTTTGTATTTTTCTATTTACTTACATGTATTCAACACAGAGGAATGTAAGCTCACAGAGGGTAGTTTTTGTCTTTATATCTCCAGTATCATACACAGAGTAGGCATTTCCCAAATGCATATAAAATAGAATCAAATGTTTATCAAACACCTATTTTCTATAGATGACATTGTTGGAAATAAAATAAAATAAATAAATAAAAAACCCCTTATTGATATTCCAAATAAGGTGCTGAGATTATCACTTTGTATTCTGCAAACAAATATGTCTAAAATTAATGACATAAATGAACCAAGATCTTGGAGAAAGATTTGTTATTTTATCTTACATTTTTATTTTGTTTTTTCTATATGATTAACCACTATAGGCATGTTAAAAAAAATGTAGTTAAGCCATTGTCAACTTAATTTCCAGGCTTATTCCTTTATCATACAAATTTTTCAGGTCCATAAACTCTCATTTTCTCCTCAGTGCTGTCTGTCTAATGATCATTAATCAATTAACATATAGATCTGAAATATCAGCAAAAGACTTTCCTCATAGAAATTCTATAGGTTTGATAAGATTGGTAGGAAATGAGATTTTTATGGTTTCTTCTGGTAAAGCAATATGAGTCAGATTATTGCAGCTTAGTGATGCTTTTCTCACTCTCTATGTGGTATTGTTTTTCAGGACCAGTCCTACAGCTGTGGTAGAAGAAATGTGGTGTATATAAAATTTGTGATAGCTGGGAGAAATTCTGGTAAGTGTTGCTGCATTTATTCCTAATAGCTTTTGTTACATGATGGTGGCCCATAAAAAATGGTTGCTTCCTTGTTCTTTGCCTCTTTAAAATCTGTGTTAAGCTGAGAGAAGGCAAAATTTTATGATGATGAAATGTAGCTCTGCTTCTGTGTTTCCTGTTACTGACTGCAATTTTTGTTGCCGTTGCTGTTTCTAAGGATATGGTGTTTCCCAGGTATAATAAGGATTGCCTTCTGGGCCAGAGGCGAAGGATATTGTTGACAGCTTAATTTACTTAGTTTCTTGTGTTTTCTCTGCTATCATTGTAAGATCAAAGTAATAAGCCTCTTTGCTGAGAGAATAAGAATGAGAGAGAGAGACAGAGGCACAAAAAGATAAAGAAAGGGGTAGAATACAGAGCAGAAAAATCTTGAGATTCAGTGTGTCTGCTTAAGCAGCAGAAGAATGCTAATTGCATTTGGGGCATGGAGAATTAGAGGGAACCAGAATGACTGGTAGCCATTTAACATATCAGTATTTAAAGGCCACTAGGACAAACTGCCTTCAGTTTCACAAAAATCAACAACACAAAAATAGACATTTATTGAAGGTCTATTTGGTAACAGATAGAGAATAAAAATACAAAAGTGTGATAATCCCTGCCTCCAAAGAACTTACAACATAATACATTAGCAGAAAGAATTTTTCATCTGTAAAAATAAGGAGATAGGATTCAAAAGCCCTCTGAAAGGTACCTTATAACTCTAAATTTATCATTCTAAGACTAGACAAGGCCTACCTCAAAAACTAGTGAAGAAAATTGATATTTCTTCTTCTGTAATCTTAGAGACTCTCTAAATTTATGGTATGATATTTTAAAAGCTAATGCTAAGAGGTTGAAGTTCTATCCAGCAGGTTAGACAAACTTTAGAAGCCAAGTCCCCATATGAGTGAATTCCCCACGTGAATCTTGTAGAAAGATAGTTTAGAAAGGATTGGTTCTATCCAGGGTGATTTATCATTTATCATTTATCACCAGTGCAATCAAGATAATGGATTTCTACATTTAGAGTTAGAAGGGACTTTGTAATCCACCTACCTTATTTTACATATTAAGAAACTAAGGTACAGAAACCATCTGGCTTGTGAATGCCTGAGATGGGATTTGAACTCATCTGATCCCCAAGTCCAGTGCTCCGTCCATTGATCCATATTGTTTTGTCCAAAGATGATGATAATATTCATCCCTTGCTGTACTCTCCAACTAGTAAGTGAGTCGCAAATGGCTTATCTTATTTGCCAATGAACTGGTCTGGTTCTTGTGGGTGATATCTTAGAGTAAATATATATAACTCACTGCTTCTTCCTTCCATTTACTCTGCCATTGAGTGAAATCATTTTGGTTTGGGTTTTGTTTAAATTTGAAAATTGACAAAATTTCATTTAGAAACAAATAAGATAAATATGTTTTAAAGGAAGGAAGGTAGAAAGTAGATTAAACTGTTAGCTTCATGCTACCTTATAGAGACTTCCTGTGTGGGAAGAAGGTGTAAGAGAGCAAGAGAGAGAGAGAAGAGAGAAATATGCAGGAAATGATGGAGTAGGTTCACATAACCAAGACATTATTTTCATGGAGGTAATACTTTCATTTCTAATCTTTTTTCACATATGTAGTACCTTCTCTGAACTCTAAAAGTTAGGTAATTTACTGAAATGTCTTAGACATGTACTACAGAGGAGTTTGAAAGTCCCTTAGTATCAGGAAAGAACTTTAATCTGTGTATAGGGAATTGAGTGTGTTAATGGTTCAGACTATGTGCTTAGAATAAAAAAACAGCTTTATTTCAAAGCTTTTCTTTTTAAATATAAACTTTTTATTAATAACCTTTGTTTTTATGTAACCTTCCTTTCCCAATATATACTTCCCTTCTCCTTCTCAGAGCCATTCCTTATAATAAAAATTTTAAAAGGATAAGAAAAACTTGTCAAAATGAATCAACATATCAAAAAATTATTACATAGTATTCGATGTTCCACATCCATAGTCCCCCACTTTAGCAAAGAAGCAGGGAGAAGTGCCTTCTGATACATCTTCTGTGGAGCTTTCCGTGAATTTTCTATGCATTCAGTTTAAATTGTCATTTCATGTAATCTTAGAAAAGGAAGAGACTTCAGAAATCATCAATTTCAACTTCCTTATGGTGGAGAAATCCTCTCAGCATCATCCCTGAGAAATGGTTATTCTCCATCCGGTTGAATACTCTCACTGCTTTATTAAGACAATCCTATTCCATTTTTCTATTTAGAAAACTACAAATCTGAAGGCTTGTATGGACTTGTCTAGACTAATGATCCCCAAAGTGTAGTCTATAGACCCCAAGGGTCCCCAAGATCCTTTCAGGGTTCTACAAAATTATTTCCATAATTACATTAAGATATTATTTCTCCCTTTTCATTTTCCTTATTTCATGAGTTTACAGTGGAGTTCCTGAAAGGTTATATAACTTCTAAATTAAAGTTCTATCTGTAAGCATGAATACTAAGTAAATATATCACATGCAGAATTGCACTTTAGCATTACAAATGGATCAATCTACAGAAATGCCCCAGACTGTTATCAGTACCAACTAAACTAAAAGAAGACCTTCTTTTAAGTCTATCCTTGGCTACAAATATAAGTGGTGCTGAAATATTTAAAGTGTTAAATAACTTTTTGAATTTTTGTTTAACTGGAACAATTCTTGGCATTTGCTCTGATAGTAAAAAAAAAAAAAAAAAAAAAAAAAAATAAAAAAAAAAAACTGCTGGTGCCTTAGCAGGAAGAGCTTGGGTCTGTCTTGGCAGGTAGACACCCAAATATTTTATTTTGTCTATAGTTATTTTTAATGGAATTTATTTTTTCTGTCTCTTGCTGATGGACTTTGTCAGTAATATATAGAAATGCTGATGATTTGTGGAGGTTTGTTAAAATTCTGCCACTTTGCTAGTATTCTCTAGGATTCTCTATATCATCATTTCCTCATTGATGAATGTGATTTTTTTATGACATTTGGACAATCTGCACAAGTCAGTTAACCATCATTTTACAAGTGACTAATGCATTCTTATAAAATCACGTAGCAACAAAAGATCCATTCAGTGGATTTTAGCATAACAGTTTATTGATATGGTTTCTGATTCCATGTTGCAATTAAGTTTCTTTCTTTTTTTTTTTGGTTCAAAGATTTTTAATTTAATTCTCTAAGAAAGATCTTACCTTTTGTTCTGCCCATATTCCTTTTTTTTGTTGTTAAAGCTTTTTATTTGCAAAACATATGCATAGGTGATTTTTCAACATTGACCCTTGCAAAGCTTTCTGTTACAAATTTTTCCTTCCTTCCCCCTCACCCCCTACCCTAAGTGGCAGGAAGTCTAATACATGTTAATTATGTTAAAATATTTGACAGATCGAATATGTGTATATATTTATGGAGTTATCTTGCTGTACAGGAAAGGAAAAAAAAACCTGAGAAGGAAAACATAATGCAAGCAAAAATCAATAGAGAATGTGAAAATGCTATGTTGGGGTCCAGACTCAGCTCCCAGGCCTCTCCCTGGATGTATATGACTATCTTCATCACTGAACAGCTGGAACTAGTTTGAATCACCTCATTGTTGAAGAGTCATGCCCATCAGAATTGATCATTGTATAGTCTTGTTGCTGTGTATATAATCTCCTGGTTCTGCTCATTTCACTTAACATCAGTTCATGCAAGTCTCTCCAGGACTCTCTGAAACCATCCTGCTGGTCGTTTCTTACAGAACAATAATATTCCATGACATTCATATACCATAATTTATTCAACCACTCTCCAATTGATTCAGTTTCTAGCCACTACAAAAAGGGTTGCCACAAACATTCTTGCATATGTGTGTCCCTTTCCCTCCTTTAAGATCTCTTTGGGATATAAGCCCAATAAAAACACTGCTGACTCAAAGGGTATGCACAGTTTGATAACTTTTTGAGCATAGTTCCAAATTGCTCTCCAGAATGGTTGGATCCATTCACAATTCCACCAACAATGTATCAGTGTCCCAGTTTTCCCACATTCCCTCAAACATTCATCATTATCTTTTCCTGTTATCTTAGCCAATCTGACAAGTGTGTAGTGGTATCTCAGAGTTGTCTTAATTTGCATTTCTCTGATCAATAGAGGTTTGGAGCACTTTTTCATATGACTAGAAATAGTTTTAATTTCATCATGTGAAAATTGTTCATATCCTTTGACCATTTATCTATTGGAGAGTGGCTTATACAACTAACTTTCAGGACATAACAAAAACTTATAAATTTAAGATGACTATGCTACAACTTCCTTATATTAAGCCAAAATCTACTTCTCTAAAGAGATCTTAAATCTGAAACATCATCAACATAATTTTCTCAGTTAATAATTGAGGAAATCAAAACCAAGAAAAATCAAATCATTTATCCAAGGTTATGTAGTTATTGGTAGAACCTATAATAAATGGAACACTGTATCCAGATATTCTGTCTATAGAAGCTACTTTCAGATATTTGAGATATCATTTCTTCCCCAACTTATCTTCTTTGATTTAAACATCCCTTTCAGCTATTCCTCATAAGCTCTTGTTTCCAGCTCCTGATCTACCCTGTTCTCTATTTTCTTGGAAATTTTTTGTTAGTATTTAATGTAGTGCCCTTAAGTCAATTCAAAGAGATAGACTGACTTCAGAATCAGGAAGAAAGACCAGGGTTCAAGCATAGTGTGTGAGTCTTAGGCAAACCATGGAACTTCTCAGTGTCCCAGGTATCTTTGATCTGCTTGCTAGAGGTAATTTTCCTCAATAGAAAACTATTTTCTATTTTTTATCTACTATTTAGAGATCCCTACTAAAATGAAACCATGGTCTGACCACAGAAAAATTACCTTCCATAATCTGGCTACTATATTGATCAGTGGTTTTACATATTACTCTCTTTATTCTCTCCTCTTTTTTGTCCTCTTTCTCCTCCTTTCTGCTGCTCTTTATCTTTTTTTCCTCTTTTCTTCTTTGTTTTCTTCCCTTTCTCCTTTTTCTCTTCCTCTTTCATTTCATTCTTCCTTGTCCTCTTTCTCCTTTTCTTTCTCATTTTTATTGACGTTGTCTCCTTTCTTCCCTTTCTTCTCTTTTCCTCTTTTTTCTCCTTTTTTTCCCTCCCACTTCCCTTTTTTCTTTCTACCCCTTCTCTTCTTTTTCTCCTTTTTCTTTTCTTCTTTTTTTTCTTTTTCCTCCTTCTTCTGCTTGTTCTTCCATATTGGATTGGGAAGGATTTCTTAAGAATAGCTCCACTAAAGGTGTGGAGACATGAACACTCACAGAGCTATTAGTAGTAACTTTTAACCTACTCCGCAGTATGTGGCTTCTTTATTATCATCACAAATCTTGTAAGATCCATGTTCAAATTTTGTGATTTCATGGAGAAACCTAGTTTTTTTTTTTTTGCATGGTTTTGATGAAATGTAGGTTTATTTTGGGGGTACATAATTAAAAATTAATTGTAATATATTTAAGAAGTTTAAAAATATTAACGTTTATATGTTAATGTACAATCAGGGAAAAGGCACATATTATAATTAGCTTAGTCTATGGCAATATCTAATTAGAAATTAGATGGGGTTTTTTGAGACCATTCTGAATGAAAGAATTGAGTAATAATCTCTTTCATTCATCTCCTTTCCTCCCAACCTGATTTAAGTAGCCCAGGATTGACACCGCAGTGATTATTTAGTCTGACTTTTTCACCTATACAGATGAGGATCCATCTATTATCGATCAGTGGCAGGACTTGAACTCGGGTAATGAGACTCCAAATTCAAACCTAAACTAGCTGTTTTCTGGGGCAATTAATATGTGGCTGTCGACTGAGACCAAAAAGTGATGACTCAGAGTCCACATATTCCCATTATTAAATCAAGTGTTGTTAGACTCATATTTTAAAACTTCAACTGCTGGCTTCTTTAAATATGCTTGTCATTAGATAACTTCCTAAACTAAATGGCATTTCAGTCAGGGCTAGCCCTTACATGCATCAAACACAGTGTTTCTGGTGTTATGAATATGTGCACAGGGAGGAGGGAGATCTCATTACAGATGAAGTATGGGCTAGGTATTTTGGTATTTGTCGATGTTTATTTTCATCAGTTCATGAGGAATATTATAATCTAGCTTAAAGAGAGACAACAGATAGACTTTTGTAATCTAACATGGTTGTGTTTCCTGAAGCTGAACCTTTGAAGATAGCACATGTTAGGTTGTGATATAGGGCAATCCACCACCAGAAACAATTTATTTAATTATGGGCTTTATTTCGGGAAGGTAACTATTCCTTTTGTGAAGGATATTTTGGGATTTACAAACCCAGCATCTAAGCCAGTATTATCTCCCTAGTAAAGGATGTGGTGTATATATCTGTGGACATAAATATCTTTCACCAAATGATCCACTGTGATATTATTTCCAACTCATCTACCCTTCATTTTTCTTTTTCCTGTAATCTCTCTTTCCTCTGACTTGGAAATGCATTCAAGAAATCAAGAGGAAAGAAAAGGATAAAGGGAAAGATTTCATTTCAGATGACTAAAGCAAGAAATATGTTTATAGAAAAATAGGTATTGAATTTTTCTTATCTAATTGACCCCAACCAGCAGTATCATCAAAGATTATTTTCAAGACTTCAAAATTTGGGTTCAAGGGATACACATTTCAGTTTTTTTTTTTTTTTTTTTTCACATTCCCTTACTTCTCCAAACTAATTCTTCTGTTTTTCAGGAACTTCTTGGGACTTAGCATTTATGTCCTTGAGGGTTGAAGGATTGGAGACTTCTAAAGACCCTCTACTTTCTAAGCTCGGTGAAGTCAGTGCCAAAAGAGGCTTCTGGCTAGTCCAATGGTTAGAGTTTTGAGTAGTTCAGATTCTGCCTCAGACCCTCAAAAACTGTGTGGACCTTAGCCACTCTCAGCCTCAGTTTCTTCATCTGAAAAATGAGAAGGTTGAACTCAGTGACTCTCTGAGGTCACTTCCAGCTCTAAATTTATGATCCTAGTTTTAGACAAGGTCTACTTCAAGGACCAGTGGGAAAAAAAACTGATTAAGCAAGCCCCTAAGAAAGTAACTTTTTGAAAATTAAGATCTATTTAATAGCGTTATTTTAATACTGTTCTTTGTCTTCCAAGTCTTTTCAACATAGTAACTGTTATATAGGCAGGATTGACATTACTGAATGCATTTTATGAGCAGGAAGGGTGTGGATAAAGTAGAAGTCCAAAGTCAGGATTGTCTAGGTTTGTTTAACAATTAGTTCTCCAAGGGAAAAAAAAAGTATTCATGGTACCTCTTTAAACTTAATGTGCAGTATTGACTTTCTCTAATCTAAGGAATCAACAAAACAATAAATTCTAGCCTTAGTCCATTTCTAAGGCCTACTCTGAAAATTGTTAAATTTTGTTAAATTTAACAAAATTTAAATTTGTTTAAATTTGTTAAATTGTTAAACAACAATAATTATTAAATCAGTTTAGCTGCCTCTAGCACTTGCTTAACACAATACCTGATACACAATAGATGTTTAATAAATGTTTATTAATGGTCTCCTGCATGCTCTGACACTAGCTGTTTAACCATAGTCAAGTCATTGACTTTGCTGAGTCTGATAGTCCTACATGGTTTTTTCTAAAATGAAATATATAATACCTATGTGATTTTTTTTGTTGTTTCTTTTTGGAGGCATTTGGTGTTAAGTGACTGGACCAGTGTCCCACCTCTAGTAAGTGTCTGAAGCTGCATTTGAACTCATGTCCTCCTGACTCCATAGCTGGTACTTTTATCTGGACTCCATCCAGCTGCGCCCTATGTGAAAGTATAGAACAATTTCAGTCTGCATTGGTGGAGGAAAGTCCTACATAGGGACCACCCACGCTTTTAAAATCACAGGTCTGGTTGAATTATTAAGTTTATGTGGAAGAGAAACATTGAAATAGAGAAAGATTAGGGAACAAGGTTAGATATAACTAGTCCTAGAATTCTCATTTTAATTCCATTCCCTTTTCAGTGCTATTTCTACTAGATCTTACTGACTTTTTAGAACAAGAATGTGTTTTGCCCAGAGGAAGGTAGAAGAAGTTTCAAATATAGTATATGTGCATGTGCATGTACCTTTTGGATTGTGAATTTTGATCCTAGAAGGTATCTGATCCCACATCAATACCACATGGAGATAAGCTATATTTTTCGTTATCAGATAGATTCGTCTGGATCTTAACCCAGACTTTTTGATGCTGCACTAAGGATACCTTTTTTGTGCTGAAAAAATTCTGTGCATTGGCCATCTGCAGTAACAGTGTAAAACTAAGTACTACCCATTCTTGCCTGTGGATAATTTTCATGTGAAATAAATTTCATGTGCATAAATTATATACATATTAAGAGGGTTATATACTTATATAACATATATAATATACTTGTATATAATTATATATATATATATATATATATATATATATATATATATTAAGACCTTTTGGAAAGAGGCCCAATGTATTCATTGCCTTAAGGGTGAGCAAAATTTTCTGGGAGAGTCATTGTGATTTTTTCTTCTTAGTATATATTGAGAATATATAGTAATGGCTGAAATTTATATAGTGCATTTATGTTTGTAGAATACTTTGCATGCATTATTTCATTTGGACTTCAAAACAACCCTATGAAGTATGCCCTAAAAGCATCATTAGTTCTGTTTTACCAAAGGAGAAGCCAGGACTTAGATAAGTAATTATCATTGGTAGGGTTTGAACTCTGATCTTCCTAAATCCAGTAGTTTTACTCACTATAGAAGATTTCGTTCATCAAATTACAACTAATTTAATGTATGTTTTTCTTTAAGAGGAAAAGAAAGTTTTAGGATTGCATTTCCACATTAAAAGCAGTTTACTTTGCTAAGTCAATCTTTTATTATAAGGGAGAATAAAAAGTTTTGGGTTTTTTTTAAGATTTTTTTAAAAGTTTCCCTTTGTCACCCTGGCTGGAGTACAAAGAGCTTACTCATAGGTCAAGATCTACTCTAATCACTGAGAATTTTGACCTGTGCTTTTTCTGACTTCGGTCAGTGAGTTTGCCCTTCTTTAGGCAACATGGTGTCCACTAGGATTCCATGGGTTTCCTATATTTATGCTGAATTTAGTTGAGTAAGTTAAGACACCAAATGGGCTCAGCTCACTGTAGCTCAGAACTTCTTACCTAGCTCAAGAGATTTTCCAGTCTCAGACATCCCAATAGCTGGGATTACAGGCATGCATAACTATGTCTAGCTTATAGTAAGATAAATCTTACTATATTTAATCATTCCAAACACATAGTTGAATGTTCAATAAATGATGATAATGCCCCAACTTGGACAAATTTAAATAATACAGAATTGTGGTGAATTTGCAGATATGTTTTAATAGTCTAAAAAGAGAAATAGAGTTAATTTTTAATTTCTAAAATGTGATTTACCATTATTTTAACTTGTTACTCTTCATAAAGAGATCATGATGAACAAAGTAAGAAACATAAGGAGACTTTTTAAAATTGGGCAACAAGCTAGAGAGAATGGACCAAAGGTAACCAGAACAGGTCAAGATTTGTTAAAATCTATAGCTTAGAGTATTGAGAAATTTGCAGGCTGTCTTTTATTCCCATTAAATCTAAGAAATTTGCCAGTTCAAAGACAGCCAGCTCAGTTGCGTAAATTTGCCATTGCCTCATTTGCCCCTTGATACTTGAGCCTGTTTTTAATAATTATGATTAGTTACATAAATTTAAATTTTCTTTTCAGTCTTCCAGTTTTGAAATGTTAGTGATATCTCCTTAACAAATTAGCCATATGTCCATGTTCCACCAGTGCATTCAGTTTTATATAAATTTCTGAGAATGTATTCATTCATTCAGCAAATCCCTACTGAATAGAAGGCTGTGTCTTCACTACAAGTGAATCCCATTTTAAGAAGGCTTGATCCATTAATCCAAATGTACAAAATAGATAAATATGGCCAGAGAGGGAGATTATTTGCATTACCAAAAATTCCTCATTTTACAAAAACATTCACTACCACATTTCTTTCAGATAAGAACAAGGAAAAAATAAGTCTGTGACTAGGAAGGATGCCTGTTAACATATGAAAGAAAGAACACCAAATTATTCAATTTCTATTTTCCTTCTATGTTCTCTGTGAATGGAAAATGATCTGACTGGAAAGAGTAAAGCAAAAATTGAAACCCCAAATTAGTGAAGAGTTAGTTGAGAGAGCATTTGGCTGCTCTTTAAAAACAAAGAAAAAGAGAAGAAAAGAATTCTATCATCCCCAACCTTTCAAATGTCTTTGTTGAATTATTTACTATAAGTCTTTTTTGAGGAATCATGGGGGAAATAAGATACCTGAAAGCTAATGCTATCCTCATGTAGTTCGAATCCAGCCTCAGACATTTGATACTTACTAGCTGTATGACCCTGTCACTTAACCCCATTTGCCTCCCAAAACAATCATTCAACAAGCATTTATTAAGCACTTGCTATAAGTTTATGGAATGCTGTTTTTTATCTTAATTTTAAATAGCATTAACATGTAGCTTAAAACTAGTTTAACTGTCATTTCTTAAGAAATATTGAACTCCAGTTTATTTCCTTCACTTAATCCTTGTCTGGGAGGAAGGTAAACTGATTGGTCCAGTTTTCAAAAAAGGAAAAAAAAAAGATGAATTCTGGTAATGACACAAGTAAGCTTACTATTTCTATTTATCTATTTATCCAACAATTATTTATCTCATTCTTCTCTCTCTTCTCAGTGCAGGTTCCTTATCATCCACTGCCTATTTCACCTTTCCAATTAGTTTTTCCACAGGCATCTCAAAAGTCATCATGTCCAGAATAGAAATTCATTTTCTTTACCCCTTTTCTGTATTTCCCCTTTCTGTCAAAGGTGAGACACAACTTTGGAACATCCTTGACTCTTTACCTTTTCTCACTGCACATATCCAGTGAATTGCTAAATCTTGTCCACTCTGGCATCCTTTCCCTTCTCTCTTTGAATTCACACCATAAGCATCTTAACTGAAATCCTCATCACATCTTACTTATACTGTTAGCAATGGCCTCCTAATTGGTCTTCCTGCTTCAGGTCTCTTCCCCTCTCCAATCCACTCTCCACAACCATTCCAAATACATTTTGGATCAATAAAAAGAATTATCCTTTGAAAATGGAATTAGGTTGCCCATGGAAAGTGAGTTTATTGGAGAAGCAAAGATTATATGAAAACTTGCCTGAGATGTTATAGAGATAGGTTGTAATAGATTCTCTGAAAGACTGCTTTTATAATTGTAATGTGTCCTAGTGCAAAAATTAAAATGGAATAATTACTTTTCAGATAGATTATAATTTTCATAAACTTGAATTATATACTATTTAATATTAAAAACTTATCTCTTTAAATAATAATAGCTAACATTTATTTAGTACTTAAATGTTTGCAAAGCTCTTTAGAAATATGGCCTTTAAGCCTTACAACAATTCTGGGAAATATATGCCATTATCACTATTTACTGATACAGAAACTGAGGCAAACAGAGGTGTCTGTGATTGTATTTGAACTCAGATTTCCATGACTCTGGGTCTAATGCTGTAACTCACCTCGCTGCCTCTTTAGTTGTGAAATTGTAAAACTTGTCTTAATGGGCATGTTAAGCCCCATAATACTTATTATACTTAACTCATCCCTTTTAGTAGTATTGCCATAGAAAATGAATTTATACTTGCTAATGTGTTTTTAAAGAACATCTGATCTGTAAGAGCCTCCAGATTGTCTCCAGTAGGAAGCCACTGTATGTTAGGGTAAAAATGATAGGAACTTTTCCAGGAAGTAGCTACTCCCTCCTGGAGTTTATGCTAAAAGAAAAGGAAACTGAGCATACTCTGGCATAGGCTCTAGAATTTTAAACAGCCAATATTATGAGAGTCAGACAAAGGATGTGCAGGATCCTGTAGAACAGAAATTCTACAGGGGAAAGCCAAGTTCAGAAGATGACAGGGGAAAAAATCCAGGATGAATAAAAAAGTGTGGTACAATTCCTGTTAAAAATAGTGTCAGTAGGCTAAAGTTCAGAGTGAGCTAAAGCTAGTGAGGACAGGAATGGTTTTATTAACCATGGTCAGGAAGAGAGGAAGAACAAATTAAGGATAGGACTATTGCTCCTTATGGATGAGACACTAATAGAGATAAGTAAAGCTGCTTAATTTTCTAATATGCTCTGTTTTCTCTGCTAAAGGATGACCTTTGGAAAAGCATAGAATAAAAATGACTGCTAGGAAGTTGATCCCTGAAATAAGTAAGAAAATAATAAGGGAACACTTTTTTTTTTTAATTAAAGCTTTTTATTTTCAAAATATATCCATGGATAATTTTCAACATTCACCCTTATAAAATCTTGTATTCTAAATTTTTAAAGGGAATACTTTTTAATTTAAATTTTTTTAAATTTAATTTAATACTCACCTGGCTCAGATGAATGAATACTTAAACTGCTTAAAGAACAGGTGCCTCTTATTAAGTTGGTTGTTGTCTGGTTAACATTAAAATGTCTTAATTTTCTCCACCATGGTATAATTAGTTATCCAAAGTAAATGGTTCTGCTTAATCTTCAATTTAAAAATGATCAGATCTTCAGAGCTAGTTTCATCTCTAGCATGTCTTGCATTTTTTAACCTACCAGAAAGGTTTTCATCCCCCTCATCTTTCAAACATGTTTGCCCTAAACTATTGCATTATTAATATCCCAGTGGTTTTACTCTGCATTAGTAAGGCTTTCTCATCCAACTGAATTGGTTTTTCCAATTTTTTAGAACTAGTGGCAGCCTCTACAAGGACTTAACCCACTATTATTCTTTTCACCATGTTTCCACAGCACTGCCCAATGGCAGAGAACATCATATTTTAAAATCAGCATCAGTGTCAAGACATATTTTGCCTTTGTCAGGATTCATAGCCATTTAATGGTCCCATTTATCCCCTGCCAAAAATTTTAGATGACTGTGGGGTCAGCCCATTTATATGTGTGCTCTCACTAAGAACCCACATTTCAAAATACATCTCAATTTAATTTGTGTCATTGTGACTTCTCATTCTGTGGAAATTATTTAAACTGCCATTGTGGCTATACTGTTGTATTAAGTGCTCACCCAAATAAACAAACAAAAAAAACCGACTGCAAGAACGGCTAGAGATGCTAGTGGTAGTGATGGTTGTTTTTCAGATAGTTACAGAGAACAGTTCACTGTGTGGGAGGAAGGGTATATTCCAGACTGAAGGTGTTATAAAAACAATAGAAGTGTTTTTTAAAAGACAGAAAATAGAAGATAATGCAAATAAAGATTTATGCTTTTAAATATTAAATTAAATGAGGGAAAGTACAGTTTAACACTGGATAATCTCTAAATTTTCTGTAAACTTTAATAGTCCATGTTCTAAGGGTCTTTTTGGATCTCAAATTCTTATAATGTCTCCTAAGCTCTGTCCTTGTTATAACATTATCTATGCCCCAGCAACTTTCAGCCCTAGTATTGTACACAGAAAAACTAATGTAATCTTGGACTAAATGTTCGGTTGTTTCAGTCCTGTCCTGCTCTTCATGACCCCATTTTTAGGATTTTCTTGGCAAGATACTGGAGTGGTTTGCCCTTTCCTTCTTCAAATGTTGGGAACTCCATTTGGAGTTTTCTTGACAGGTACTGGAATAATTTGCCAGTTTCTTCTCCAGCTCATTTTATAGATGAGAAAAGTAAGGTAATTAGAGTTAAGTTACTTACCTAGGGTCACAAAGCTAACAAAAGTATCTGAGGCTGGATTTGAACACTTCTTCAAGAACATCTTCATCAGGAAGATGAGTCTTCTTGATTGTATCCACTGTACCACCTACCTGCCCATTGAGAAGCAAAGCTTTCAGAAATCAGTGGATCATTGTTCTATTGTATTGTACACTAGATAGATCACATCTGGATATTATCTTCAATTTATTAGGTGCCTGCTCTGTCCCTACAGAACAAGAAAGGCAAAGAATTGTTCCTATCCCCCTGGAGACTTAGAATTAGAACACCCCAAGTTTTTACAGAATCATAGTCTTGGAGTTGGAAGAGTCCATTCTGTAGCTGAATCTGGCAAGTGGCCATCCTAGTCTATACTTGAAGATCTCTAAGGAAAAGAGAATTCATTACTTCCCCCAAATGGGGTGATGAAGGCTCAGACACAACTGACATGAGTGAATACCAGCAACAATAAAAGGACATTCACCAATTACATAACCATGAACACGATTTGCCATTATAATTTAGACCAAAAGGATCGTAGAGACAATTTAATCCAATCCTCTCATTTTATATAGAAAGGGAAACCGAGACCCATCCAGGTCAAGATATGAAACCCATGGTCATTTGGGAACCAGAATTAGAATTCAGATGGAGTGACTCCTAAATCAGGCGTGTTTTTCCAGCACTATAGTGCTTTATAGGTAAAGACACTGAAGCACCAAATCTTCAATAACTAGCCTAGCATCCCTCAGGGACAGTAAATTGTGAATTCAGAATATACAGAAAGGATTGGACTCCTTATCTATTGTTCATGAGCCTCAGTTTCCTTATCTCTGAACACTTACCTCAGAGGTTTACTATGAGACTCAAATGAGATTTCTCTGAAGTGCTTTGCAGACTTAAAGCTTGTGCAAAAGCTATATATAAATATTGTAAGTGCTAAGGACTTCCAAAGCTACTCTGGCAAAAAACCAAACTGTTTCTTGGGAGGAGTGGGGGAATTACTTCTGACATACTTTTTAGTTTAATCTGAATCATTAACTTTTTTTTTTCATCAGTTTCTCAAGTCTAGACAATCAACAGAACAATAAATTGAGCAATGATTTATAGCATTTTCTGACTTGTAAGATGAAAATGCTCACCCCAAAATTTTAATACTGAACATAGGAGCTGCAAGAGCTGGCTCTAGAACACCCCTGGAGATATCAAGTAAAATTAATGGCAGCCTCACTGCTTAGTGAATTTTTCTAAAATACTTGCTATGACTGTAAGACAAGGGAATATAAAATTTTGTTTTGGTTTGGTTTTTTTTGCCTCAGATATTTAAAAGGATAGCTCTTTAGGGCCTTCCTCAGATAGCAGAGTTCACTTTCCTTTTGAGAGATGACATGGTAACTGACTTAAACCAGATTTTCTATTTATTGTCTTTAACCTTTCTTATGTTTTAACCTCCCTGTGCTCCACAAATTCTGGCTGCCACCCACCAAGCTTCCCCTCCCCTTCTGGAAAGAAGAATATCCTGCCTTTTTAGCACCAGAAACTGTAGAGGTGCTGACTAAACAGTTTTTACCTGAAAGACTAGGGTAAATTATTAGTTAACTAGTGGTTTTTATCATTAGATTTTTGAAAGACCTTCCTTTTGAAAAGACTTCATTTTCTGGATGTAGTAGTACTGTTTTGGTTTGGTATTTGGCTTTGTATTTATAGGAGAAAGGAAAAGGAGATATTCATTTCTGTGTTATTCACAGATGCTTTTAATTTTTTTAAACCTAGAGTTTCTATACAATCTATACTATCTGATAGGGTCATTGCTTACATTTGATTTGCAGATCTGAAATGTAATTTTCCTTGGCTTATCCAAATTTTAGATTTTTTTTTAATTTTCCATGAATCCTTTAAGAGTAACT
This sequence comes from Myrmecobius fasciatus, assembly GCA_023553655.1. Lineage (NCBI taxonomy): Eukaryota > Metazoa > Chordata > Mammalia > Dasyuromorphia > Myrmecobiidae > Myrmecobius > Myrmecobius fasciatus. The sequence goes on along the minus strand of JAJPUD010009892.1, from coordinate 48,780 downwards.
ACAATCTAGCAGTTTTTATCCATATTGTAATGAATATTCTTTTGTATGTATTTTAACTCTGTTAACTATTTGTTGTAGCCTTTGTAATCTGTTCACTCCCTTGACAAATATGGGGGAAAAAACTAATAAATAATTATCCTCCAATTTAGGAAAAACAATTCCTTATAGATAGAATATTAAGTTGCTTCTCAAAATATATTTAATGAGAGCTGCTAGGTGATATAATGGATAGAGTACTGGGCCTGGAGTTGGAAATAATTCATCTTCCTGAGTTCAAATCTGGCCTCGAAAATCATTTTCTGGCAATCCAAATCAAATCTGAAAAATGACTTAATCGTACCTGCCTTAATTTCTTCATTTGTAAAATGAACTGGGAAAGGAAATGGCAAACTACTCCATTATCTTTGAAAAAGAAAAATCAAAATCAAATGAAAACCCCAAAATCTGATTTCATAAAGTCAGACATGACTGTAAAATGACTGAAGAACAAAGTTGTCCTTTAGGAAACATTGTCTTTTTAGTTCTTCAGAAGGTTTCCAGTCCTCAGTTGTTAAGGAATAATACTGATTTTTTTCATCAGGTTCTTTTGACTGAAATACAGGGATGTGGAAGATTAAGAGTAATAAAATAATAATAACATTTTCATTGCACCTACTATGTGCCAGGGACTTTACAATAATAATCTCATCTGCTTCTCATAACAAACCTGAGAGGTAGGTGTTATTATATAGTAATTGTTTATACAGTGATTCTTAGAACCACTCTGTTGTAAGATATAGCCAAAGAACTGGGGCAGCTAGGTGGCACAGTGGATAGAGCACCAGCCCTGAAGTCAGGAGAACCTGAGTTCAAATCTGATCTCAGACAGTTAACACTTCCTAGCTGTATGACCCTGGGCAAGTCACTTAACCCCAATTGCCTCAGGAAAAAAAAAGAAAAAAAAAAAAAGAACTACTCCTATTGAATGTTAGAACTAGAATGGTCAGTGTCTGGCTCATAGTAGGTGCTTAATAAGACTTTATTGACTGACTCCAGAAATCACTTGGTCTAAGTCTTCTCATTTTATAGCAGAAGAAATAGGCTCAGTAAAGTTGAGCCACACAAAGAAGATGACACGGTGGGTTAGTTTCACCTTTTAAGCATGCTCTCCTGGTCTTACCTGCATCTTGTTTTATGGCTGGCTGATCCAGCCTTTAAATCTTTTTTAGAAAAAATGTCAAATCAGCATTCTTTGCTTCCTTCCCCCTCTAACCCTCACGCATGGTACATTTCTATCCTGATTGTGTTGTTTTTTCCCCCAGTTAGCTATAATTATAGGGAGAGACTTGGTTTGGATATAACCACTAGCTCAGCAGTTTTTCCTACTGTCCTGGTAGGCTAGTAAGGCCAAAACACAGGGCCATGTAAATGATAGCTCTTTGGATGCCTCCAGTTTTGTCCACATCAGCTTTAGAGACATCACTTTCCCTTGAGAAATAACTAAAGGCCATTTTCTTTCTTTCTTTTTTTTTAACTTTATATAAATTTTTTGATATATTTTGCTTTTTAATATCACCCACATTTATCCCTGTATCTCTTCTCCCTCTCAGAGTGCCATCTCTTATATCCAATGTTTTTTTAAAAGAGAGAAAATGAATTCGGCAAAACCATTCAATATATCAAAAAAAATTATTATATATTCAGTATTCCACATAGCAGGGCTGCCTACTCTCCTTAAAATGGAGTGGGAGCAATAGAGGGGTTCTTCTCATTTCTCTCTTTGGAGTCAAGCTTGTTCTTTGTAATTTCTCAATATTCATTTGATAGTTGTATAATTGTTAATAAAAGGCCTTGTTCAAGTACAAAGTTTTTTTGTTGCTGCCAAATCCTTCTTCAAAGACCAATTTATTGTAATCTGTCACCTGCTATCTAGTTAAAATAATTCAGAATTTTAGCACAATCATTTTAAAATAGTAAATTTATATTCTTATTTTATATCCTTATGTTTAAAATAATAATGCTTGGGTTCCTCTCTCACTAGTATTCATTCTTTTTTTTTTTTTTTTTTTTGCTGAGGCAATTGAGGTTAAGTGACTTGCCCAGGGTCACACAGCTAGGAAATGTTAAGTGTCTGAGACCACATTTGAACTCAGGTCCTCCTGACTTAAGGGCCGGGCCGGTGCTCTATCCACTGCGCCACCTAACTGCCCCTCTGGTATTCATTCTTAATCAACTTGTCCCTTTTTGGAGCATTATCCTAAGAGTGAACAATAGACTTTTAAATATTTAAATATAGGCTACAACCAATTGCCTTTACCATCAAAATTTCTGTATGACAAAAATTCTTAAGTCTTCCCTACAACATCACTATAGAATAAGAGGAGAATATGGCATGTTTTTGTAGCCCTGAAAGTAGAACCTGGATCTCCTGACTCCAGAGCTAGGGCACTTTCTCCCATATCACCTGCTTCCCCGGTCTTTCTGTTAAGTAACTAGCTTGCCAAGGCCAACTGGCTGATTTACCTGGCTTTTGCTTCCAACTGTGGTGTGGAATAGAAATAGTTTGTTTTCCTCTCCAGTCATTAAAGTCTATGTGGAGGGCAGCAGGAGGTCAGAGGAAGGAAATGGAGGAGATTGGGAACGAAGTATAAAATATGATAGAGGGGATTCTAAAATGGAATGGAAGAAATTAGAAATGCTGAAGAAATCCTAAGCCTATGGCCAATCCGTAATAAGACTAAATTATTTAGTTACTTGTACTGGCAGGAACTCTGTTTCCCAGCTAAAGTTGATCTCTTAAATTACCTTTTCCAGCTCATTTTACAGATGAGGAACTGAGGAAAACCAGGTTAAGTGACTTATCCGGGGTCACATAGCTAGAAAGTGTTTGTGGCCAGATTTGAACTCCCCTACTCCATGTCTGCCATTTTAGTCTCTGAACCATCTCACTGACTTTATTTATCCTTCTTATCATATTTTTTAAAAATTATTTTAAATTAATTAATTTATATATTTAATAATTAATAAATTACTTAATTTATTAATTAAAATAAAATTTAATTTATTAAATTTAGGTCAGTCTACCTCAAGCCCCTCCTCATTCTAATCCAATCTAATTCAGCCCCCAAAGTGATTTTCTTACTAAAGTGCAAGTTTGATCATGTCACCTCTCCCCCAATAAACTTCAGTGGCATCCTATTGCCTCCAGGATCAAATACAGAATCCTCTGTTTGGCCTTCAAAGTCCTTCATAACTTAGCTTCCTTTTACTCTCCATCTTATTGCCTACCATAAGTCAGATGACAATTCTAGACTTTTCTTTATGCATAAATCCAGCACTGAAATCCAACTTTGTTCCTTCCCAAGTACTTAGCAGAAGACTCTGTACTCAAGACTGACCCAAGTTCAAGTCTGTGTTATTTTGGGAATTCTGTCAAAGAACTATCAAACCCTCAGTGCAATAATTCACACTTCATTTGGGGAGAGGCAGAATTGGTGCAAAGGCTAGTCAGATATAGGGATTGATCTACTCCTTAAAAGTCTGGCTTGGGCTCATATGCAAGAATAATGGTTCCAGATCCCTCATTCTCCTAGTAGGAAGTATGTCTGCTGGTGCAGTGAGAGGAGAAGTCATGTCCTAGAAGATGGAGCATCTTAGCAATCAGATTGCAAGGATGGTGGTACAGGATCACATAAAGCGAGCATGGGTATAGGACCACTGAAGAAGGAGGAATATACTTCTACATCTCTAAACAGGAGCAAAACTCTAGTTGCCTCCACCTTGGTTACAACTTTGTTTCTCATCTTCTAACCTTAAAAACAGATCTAACTTCCTCTTTCTCTCTCTCTCTCTCTCTCTCTCTCTCTCTTTCTTTCTCATACACACACACACTATATAGATATAGATATAAAATATATATATATATATATAAAATTCGAGGGATACCTTGGGGTCTTCTTACTTCAAGTTAACTTTTATAAAATAGGTTATATAATTTATATATATAACATATAATGTGTAATATTATATTATATATATATAATATATAAAGAAAATATATAATTTTCTTATAGAGTCATCTGTAAAAACAAAAGAGTAAATTATATTCGGTTTTATTTTTGTAGCACATTGTTCTTTGTTTTTTATTTATTTATTTTTTTTCCTTAGGACTGGTTAGGCAAGTGAACAGCAGAGCTTGGCGAATTTTTTTTTTCTTTTCTTTTTTTTGGCTGAGGCAATTGGGGTTAAATGACTTGCCCAGGGTCACACAGCTAGGAAGTGTTAAGTATCTGAGACCAGATTTGAACTCAGGTCCTCCAGACTTCAGGGCTGGTGCTCTATCCACTGGGACAACTAGCTGCCCCGGTGAAGATTTATTTTCAAGATAGGTTGTCTTGTCAATATGAAGGCCTTTTCCCTAGATGTGAAAATTTCTCCTATGTCTTTCCATCTTCTGACATGAGCATAGAAGGCTTTTCTCCAACCTACTAACCATGCCACAGGGTTGATATTCAGAGAACATGTGAGAATAGGCCTGTAAGGCTACCACAATGGAAACCACTGAGAAAAAGTTCTGAGATAGACCCTGCTCCCCACAGCAAGACCAATCCCTCTCCTAATATGGAGAGCTCCATAGGAGCTCAAAAGCACAAAGGCACATGAAAAAAGAAATTACTGAAATGGCATCAGAGATACATAAAAAGGAAGGAAGATTTATCCATATTTTTCCCTTTTTTTTCTTTTTAAAATTCAACATTATTTTTTCTTTTTACTTACAATTACTCATTTAATTTACAAATTGGAATGATGACTTTTCTCTAAGTTTTTCATGGGCTCCTTGATGTACTAGACCCAGGTAAAAGCTTAAACAAGAAGTAGATAAAATGAGAAACTAGAATAATTACATTCTTCTGAGAACATCTCTAATTTATCCACTTTCTTGGTCAGTCATTCATTTTGTTGTTCTGACAAATTACATCTTCATTTGATGGTAAGGCCTGTCTTTAGTAGCAAGTGGCCCAGACCTTACAAGAGCTTAAGTTTCTTCTTATAGTTAACAATTCAGAAATTGTGTTGTTTTTGTTTTTGTTTTTTTTTTAAACATCTCTTGAACCTACCATTGCCAACTTATCTGTTAATATTCCTTTTTTGGTAACTGAGTTATAGGGTAATAACCTTGATATTTTCAGTACTTTAAGTACTGTGGTCTCTTCAGTCAATACTTGTAATATTAAATTCTTAAGTTATTTTCTCAGATTTTTTCCCTTTGGACTATCAAATTTAATTTCAGCATAAACTTTATTTAAACACTAGACCATAGATCATGGAAAGGGAGCTTAGAGACATTAACCCCTTCCCCCCTCCATTTTAGAGAAGAAGGAGCTAAGACTTGAAGCTTTAAGTGACTTGTCTGTCCACAACTATTAATGGGCAAAATATGATCTACTTTTTCCCCTGCTCCCCCAATTCTAAAGATACTTAATATAAATCCCAATTGTTGTGTAATTCAACAAGTTTTTACTCTTTGAATATAGTTTACTATGATCCAGAATCAATACAAATAAATTAGCCAAGTATTTATTTAACAATCACCCCTTCTGTTCCCTCCACCAATTACCAGTATAATACTATACACAATATGCATTTATTAACATCTTGACATCATGTTTTTAAATTTAGGCAGTCAGCAAAATAATAAATTTTTTAAAAATCCCTTTGCTGGATATTCAACATGTAAAAATGCTAACCCTGAATTGTGACTTTCAGAGCTGGCTCTAATATACCCTTGCCTGAGTTCTTGCTATGACTCTTCCCCTGGCTATGGGTGTGACCTTGGGAAAGGCCTTTATGCTTCTCCCATAAAATGAGTTGTTATTTGGTGATTTCAGATTTTTATGTTATTATGAAAAAGATAAAGAAGATCCTAAGGGAATTAGACATGGGGATAAACAAGAAAAAGAAGTAGGATTAAGAAATCATGAGCATGAGATGGTACAACATTAGTGCCATGGGAAAGCTAGAGGGCATAAGATATTTCATGCTAGGAGGCTGAAGGGGCCAGGAAAGGGGGTAAGGGAGTGGCCCAAAACAAGTCTCCTTCACAATTCAAGCTTTAACCAGTTGTGACCCTGGGAAATTCACTGCACAAGATGAATGACATCCTCTGATACTGAAAGAATTGTCGGATGTGACTGCTGCGCCTCTATCAAAAATATTTGAAAGATGATTGAGAGAGGAGATGAGAGAGGAGTTGGGGGAGGGGACGAGGTATTAGAAGTTTAGGGAACAGCAAATGTCCCGATTTTCAAAAAAGAGAAGAGAATCTATAAAGTAAATGCATAAAAATCTGTAAAATGACTTTAAAAATGTCTAAAGTGACTTTTTTAAAAAGAATTTAAGAAATAAAACAAGCATTTCCATAACATGGTAAAATAGAAAAAAAGAGATGATTGTACATGAAACTACAAATCTATTATATATAACTTGCCATTTCTTTTAAATATATAATAGTTATCATGTAACTTTTTTCCTTTCTTTCTTTTCTTTCAACCCCCACCCATTCCACCCTAGAGACACAATACCCTTAGACACAAATGTGTGGTAAGGAAAGGGGGGAAAGAAGGGGATTGTGGCTGTGTGTCTGTATAAACTTTTCTAAACATACTTCTATTTATCATTTCTTTCTCTGGTTGCAAATTAGTATCTTCCTTCATATGTCCTTTATAGTTGATACAGGTATTTATCAGTCAAAATTATTTAGTCATTCAGAATTGTTCTTAAAGCAATATTGTTCCTGTATACAATGTTCACTTGAGTTTAAAAAAAAAAGAGTTTGACTTTGAATGGTTTATTAAATAGATGGTTAATGAACATCTAGAAATAACCATACAGGACCAGTAAAGATTCATCAAAAACAGACTTTGCCAGGCTATTCTTATCTCCCCACCTCCACCCCCCACCCCCCCCTTTTTTTTTTTACTAAACTGATAGATTAGGGGATTGCTGAAGATATAATTATCTTTGATAAAGCATGTTATGTTCTACTTATAGAAAAGATGGCAAGATTTGTGTTAGATGATAGATCATTGTTCAATTGGTCCAACAGTCAGACCCAAGAGTAGACATTCATGGTTCATTGTCATTTGGCAAGAGACATATAGTAGAGTTACCCAAAGACTTTTTTTTTTTAAATCATTGATTCATGTAAAAGCATAGATGGCCTGCTTATCAAATTTGCAGTTGATACAAAGCTGGGAGGGATAGCCAAACAACTAAATGACAAAATTAGAATCTAAAAATATCTTGATTCAATAGATCATTAGTCTGAATCTAATAAAATGAAATCTAATAGATATAAATATAACTTCAAATTCAGGTTCAAGAAATGAACTTCACAAGTACAAAATGGGGGAGGCAAGGTTAAGGAGTAATTTGTCTGGAAAAAAAATGCAGGTTGCAATCTCAATATGAGCAAAAAGAATAAGCATATTTTTATAGCATTTATTGTGTTCTGGGCATTTTACAAATATCATCTCATTTGATCCTCAGTCCTGCAAGATGAGGTCTGTTATCCTTATTTTACATTTGAGGAAACTGAACAGAGGGTAACTGACTTGCCCAGAGCCACACAGCTAATAGATATTTGAGGCTGGATTTGAACTCTGGTCATCCTGAAACAATATGCCATAATTTAAGAGAGACTTTAAGAAAAGTATGCTTAGAAAGGGGCTACCAGAAGAATGAAAAGCTTTGAATCCAGGCCCACAAGGACATGCTTTGTACAAGTGTCTAAAGGACTGATATGTGACCAAGAGATTAAATTTGTTCTGATTGGTATTGGAAGCTAGAACCAGCATTGGAAGAAGTTGCAGAAAAGCAAATGTGGGCAAGCTGATGCTGAGAAAATCTTCCTAAAATTATTTGTTATCCATTATAAGTGAAGTGAGTTGCCTTGTCGCAGGTAGTGATTTCCACCTAACTGAAGGTCTTCAAGCAGAATCTGGATGGCCATTTGTTAACTACTTTTCATCTATTTTCTATTTATCTTGTTCATATGTGGTCTCCCTGATTAGAACATAAGCTCCATAAGGTCAGAGGATGTTTTTCTTTAGGCACAGAGCCAGACAGAGTTATTGTTTGATAAGTGCTCATTGAGTGATATGTTGTAGCACAATTTATGTTTCAGGCCATTCCAAACTTTTCCCAGCCCTGGCGTGGGGAAAACCAGACTTGAAGTGCTTAGGTTAGCCATGACTGTTAGGGTGGCTTTTAAAATTGTTTATGGGAACACTTTGCTGTTGCCTGCATTCAACATGTAATCATTTACTTCTTTATAGGATCCTTGATCCAGAGCTGTTTATTAGTTCCCTGTGTATAACAAACATCTAATCTGTTACTGCATTCACAATTTAGTTTTTGTTGTAAATTACATCCGTTGATTTTTATTATTATCGTTATTATTTGATTGTTATAAATGTCAAGATGTTTACATGACATGATATGGTTTCTTCTTTAGTGACTTAAAAACCAGGAGTCTTTGCTTTCCTAAGTGTAAGCAGATGGGAGTGAACCAAGAGAAGGGGCTATGAGAAGAGATTTGTAAGGAGTTCTTAAAAGCAGTGCTGGCTTTTTCTCTCTCTCGATGTGTGGTTTTTTTCTTGTTCTCTTTCCATTTTCCATCTGAGGTTTTGTCAGGCTCTCAAGTCTCTCAGCTTATTTTACCCCCAGACTGTATGTTGCCCTTGGTTGTATCACTTAGCAAAATGAGGTGGGGAGAGATCCACAATTAAGCTAGTGCAGTAATCCAGCCCAGCAGTGATGAGGGCCTTCGCCAGGGCAGTGAAAGTGTCAGATTTAGGGGGAAAATGAAAATCAGTGAGAAGTCATTGAAATGTTTTGGTCAATGAAGTTATCCAAAGAACTTGGTTTTGATTAGATTAATCTGGTAATTGTATAAAGATTGTCAGCATGGGGCAGCAAGGTGACACAGTGGATAGAGCACCAGCCCTGAAGTCAGGAAGACCTGAGTTCAAATCTGATCTCAGACACTTATAACTTCCTAGCTGTGGGACCCTGGGCAAGTCACTGAACCCCAATTGCCTCAGGGGGGAAAAATAAAATAAAATAAAGATTGTCAGCTCTTGGATTTCCACTTTGTAGATTATATATAGGTAAGAGCTGACTCTTCTCCCCAAAGCCAACATGAGTCTCTTTCCACAGTCTATATTCCCCATATACCTTAACAAGCAATTTTGTTGAGAATCTGAGAATTCTTCTTATATGGGGTCTTCAGACTGTCTGTTTACCACTAGATAAAGCTATTCAATGATAGATCTGACAGAAAAAAAAAATCTGGTCATTAAATGTCAGAGTTGGCAGAAAGTCATTTAATTTAGCCTATATCTGAAAAAGAATCCCTTTCCTGACATCTGATAAAATGATCACTGGCTTGAAGACCTCGGCTGAAACAGAAATCTCTGTCTTCTGAGGCTACCTTTTTGAATAATTTGAATTTTTCCCCCCTATTATTGAGTCTAAATTTGCCCTTTTGAAATTCTGTTCATTGTTCCTAATTCTGAACTCTAGGATATGGAGTAACAAATCAGTACAATTCAATTCAATTCAAATCAATAAATACTTTTTTAGGGCCAATTATGAGCAAAGCACTTTGATAGGCCCCAAGGCTACAAAGGCAAAAACTACAAACAGTGCCTGTTTCAAGGAGACTATATACTACTAATTGAAGTCTATGATATGCATATAGAAAAGTGTGTGCTGGTCATTTAAGGAGAGGAAAAAAAACACTAATGAGGGTGGAGTTTCAAGAAATATTTTCTGATACAAGTAGGAACATAGCTGAGCCCTTGAGGGAACTGAGAATTCCAAGAGGCAGAGTTGAGGAGGGCATTTGTTCCAAGTTGGGAGTACCATAACCTGTGCAAAAGTATGGAGGTGGGAAATAGCATTTGTGCAAGATATATTGGCAAAAGGAGAGATTGGAAATAAGGAAAACTATTAGGAGGCTACTGTAGTAATTCAAGAAAACTGTAATAAGAAATGAACTGGGGGATGGGAGGGACCACAATCGAGAGAAGGCAAGTTATTCAGGAGATATTATAGGTTCAGAATTAACAAGACTTGTAAACTGATTAGAAACAGACCAGGAAGGTATGTCAAGGATGACTCAAAAGTTTGCACATCTGAGTGAATGCAAGGGTAGAAGGTCCCACAGCAAGAAGAATACTTTGGAGAAGAGACATTTGAAATTTGAAAACAATCGATCATATTCCCTCTACCCACCACCATTTTCTGAATATTCCTTTCCCCATGTTCAGCATCTACAGATTGTCTAATGGTATCAGCTTGAAGCCTTTCATTCTTTACCTTTGTTATTGGAAAAAGAGAAGTAAGCCCTTTTTTTAAAAGGTACCATGGAAACTCAAAGTATTTTTATTATCACTAATTAAGTTTCTAATATTTAAAAAAAAGTGAACCCTGAATTTAAAATTCACAAGGATATAACCTTGTCTAATTAGACTCAAGTAAATGAAAATTCTTATCTTCTTTATTGCTGTCATCATCAAAAACATTAATCACCTACAGGTTGAAAAACTGTGCTTAGCATATTAATCCCTACTAAGGATGTTTAAAGTATGAGTGAAAAATGAGGGTAGTTCTTAAGAATCTGGGACACACTAAAGGAGGTATAGAAAAGCAAGTGAGTTTTAAGGAAATTACTACTTTAAATTTTCAAGGCATTGTCAGTCAATTTTCTTGTACTTTTTAAAGTTTACAGTTTATTCATGCTTATTTTTCATGTTGGGGGCAAGGGAAAGGATCAAGGAATTTTTATAGACAGGCAGATAGAGATACAGATATGTATCATATTTATATACATACACAAACATGCACATACTCATTTATAATCTATATACAAAAAAATTACAAAGAAAACAAGTATATTGAAATTATTTTAATTAAACAATTATTAAAATATATATAAATATCTATTACAACATATAAATATATTGCATAACATGGTATTAATATAATTGCAATATATTGAATAGTAAATATGTTTTTATATAATACCATATTATATGTGTGTATATTTCAATATAATTGCTCCATTGAAACAAAAATTTCAATATAATTCCTTTGTAATCCTATGTATTTTAAAACATTATTTTGAGAAGAGGTTCATAGAAAATATCCAAATGTTGTTATAGTTTGGTTTCTCTGGAAGAGGAAATGTGGTCTAGTGAAAAGATTTTGGAGTTAAATCCAAATTTGAACTTTGATTCAAAGTTTCACTCTGCTACATTTAGTACCTTTGGATCTTAGATAACTCAGTTTATCTCCCAGGGCCTCAGTTTCTTCATCAGTAATTAGATTCAAGTTAAATTTGATAACCTCTAAGATTCCTTCCAATTCTAAATCTAAAATCTTCTGTGCCCCTTTTCTCTTATTACTCATCCTATAAATGACGAAGTTTTTTTCACATGAAATTTCTTTTCTTCCTGTCTGTGAATACCACATTTGTTTGTTTTCTTGGCCAATACATGCTAAGTTTAAAATCAGCAGCATAGGAACCAGTGAATGTCAATTATATTTTTCCTTTGTGGTGTGTTTACCTTTACAGAGATCCAAAACTTCATAAATTCTTGTCTTTCCAGTCAGAACTGATTGATTACAAGTTAATCAATGTCCTATGCAGCATAAACTTTCCCTTCCCCAAACCTTTTTACTTCTTTCATTACAGTATTTTATTTTTCCAATATATGCAAAGATAGTCTTCCACACCCACCTGTGCAAAACCTTGTGCTGCAATTTTTTCTATAGACTAAACAACAGCATAAACTTTTCATTCCATAAACTAGATTGTAAGTCAAAGTATATGAGAGTTCACCCAATTGTACCAGAGCTGACATCATGTGTGTGTGTGGGGGGGGGAGTATACATATATGCACACACACACACAGATATCCCTTCTCAAATTTTATATTATATAGCTTGATTTACTCCTTTTTATGTTATAAGGATTATATTTTTGGGTACAAGTATCACCAGAAGGAGAAGTGAAATTCAAGAATAATGTTCTTGGAGACATCTCATTTTGTTCTCCATACTATCTCCATCTGATCAGCCTTTAATTGATGTGGTTCTGCTCTTCTTGGAATTTAGGTTACTTTCCCATAACTGTTGATGTAACTTTGTCTCTGATTTCTCAGATGTGCTGAATGCAGAACATTCATTTTCAGATTTCTACATCAGCTTCATCAACTATAGGCTAGACCAGGAAACTGAATAACCTCTTCCAAGGGAAGACTCAGACCAAATCAAAAGAGCCACATTGAAGTCCCAGTTTTCTTCATTTGTTTACTTGTATGAACTTCAGCCAAGACACTTAATGCCTTCTTCACCTTGATTTCCTCTTTTGTCATATGGGGATAATAATACTTAACATTCTCTCATAGAGTAGCTTGAGATAAAGTTTGTGGAAGTGCTTGGAATCTCAGAGGGTTACATTATTAAGCTGCTTTTTATCACATGGACTAGCCTAGACTTAGCTCTTCATCTACTCCCTCAGTCAGTCAGAAAAAAAGAATTTTACCTCCAATTTATAAGTAGGAATATATATATATGTATATATATACATATACACACATGTTGTATGTTGAATATGTATATGTTGGAAAGCTACTTGAAATCACTTAGTTCAACAACTTTATTTTATTTTTTTTATTAAAGCTTTTTATTTGCACAGCATAAACATGGGTAATTTTTTATCACTGACCCTTGCAAAGCTTTCTGTTACAAATTTTTCCCTCCTTTCCCCCCACCTCCTCCCCTAGATGGCAGGAAGTCTAATATATGTTAATTATATTAAAATACTTGACAGATATTATTTGGATATATATTTATACAGCTATCTTGCTGTACAAGGAAAACCATATCTATAAGGGGAAAAAAAAAAAAACAAACCTGAGAAGGAAAACATAATGCAAGCAAACATCAATAGAGAGTTGTGGTCCACACTCAGATCCTACAGGCCTCTCCCTGGGTGTATATGGCTTTCTTTATCACTGAACAATTGGAACTGGTTTGAAACATCTCATTGAGTTCAACAATTTTACTTAAAGATTTATGGCAGAACTGTATCTACATATCTATATTCATATTTATATCTGTAAATGAAATAAAAATAATTTCCCCAAAAATCACCTTTGAAAATAGGGTCAACAGTTTGGAGTGGAGTAACCTGGATTCAAATACTAGCCTTTTAATAATACTTTTTGTTCATTTTTCAAGGACCAATAAAATGTCATCTTTTTCATGAAACTTTGGGCAGCCAGTGGTGTGGTAGAGTGTCAGACCTGGAGTTCTCTTTCTGAGTTTAAATCTGACCTCAGATACTTACCAGCTGTGTGACTTGGGCAAGGGTCACTTATTCCTTTTTGCCTTGGGTTTCTTCGTCTGTAAAAAGAACTAGAGAAAGAAATGGCAAACTACTCCAGCATCTTAAAACTTCAGATGAGGTTATTTGGTACCTCTCAAAAGTGGAAGGATTGAGAACCAGTTATCTGGTTGGCCATGTGATTCTGAGCTAATCAATTTTTCAAAGTTCTTGGGTAACTGTAAGAACATATAGAGCAACAGAGAAAATCTCATTGGTAGCAGGAGTTTCCTCACCTGGGAGTTCCCTATACCTGTGAAGTCACATTTCTAGTACCTATACCTATCACCAGTGGCATCTAAGTATTTTGTCTTCCCTAGATTTTAGTTTAAGTTTTTAGTGCCTGGCTAATTCTTTGCTCATTAAATATTTATTGAATGACTGAATGAATAAGGAAACTCACCCCAAAAAAGCAATTTACCTACCTAATTTGTGACCAGTGAGTTCTGCCCCCTTGTTTTTTGTTGTTTAATTGTTTTAGTCATATCTTATTCTTCGTAACCCCATTTGGGGATTTAAGATACTGTAGTGGTTTGCCATTTCTTTCTCACTCATTTTACAGTTGAGAAAATTGGGGCAAATAGCATTAAGGGACTTCCCCGGGGTTACGTAGCCAGTGTCTGTGGCCACATTTGAATTCAGGACTTCCTGACTCAAGGACCAGTATTCTATCCATTGTACCACCTGCATGCTCCTCATTTTACAGATGAGGAAAATGAGGCTGGAAAAGAAACAGTCTTGCCAGAGTTATGCAATTAATGTGTAATGCAGAATTTGAACTCAGACCTTCCTCACTCCAACTGAACATAGCACTCTATCCAAAGAACCCTGCATTTAATTTGGTTGTCGGAAGACCTGTAAATAAATGTGATGTTGGGGACATAGCTTTATTTCTCTGACTTACTGTGGCTTCAGCTGTTAAATGATATTGGGCTAAAAGACCTCCAAGATCTCTTCCAGCTGTGACCACATTTTTTGCTGTAGTCTGTTTTATAAAAGTGGCAGTAATAAAGTATTCATCCCAATGTGTGGAACAGAAATCCGTAGACTTGAGTTGCATGAGTAATTCCTTGGTTTTCAGAGTATGCGCTCCTTTGGAGGAGGAAGACAGTTTTTAGTTTTCAACATCATTAAACTTAAGTAATTTGAAAGATGAAGATGAACCTGCATTTGGGTTGTAGGTAAATTTCAGTGTCTGATGCACCAGTGGTTCCCATCTTTCTGAAATCTATCTTGTTTTTGCTCTGCACCAAGGCTTTCTGGCAGTGGGGGGGGGGGGAAGGAGTAAGGTGTTGGAAAATATCATTTCTTTTAAAAAATTACAAATTCAATTCCCCAAGATGAAAGGGTTAGGCTACTTTTGAGAAAGTTACTTTCTCTAGCTACAATGCAAAATAAGAGTTGCATTGTTAAACCTAAACTAAGGCTAATTTGCCTCATTTGAATCTGAAAGAGAGCTCACTTCCTTCCTGTTGCCCTGTAAAGAATCTGAAAAGGAGAAAACAGATGTATTAATATGTATTATGCTCACCAGACTCCCTTACCCCTTTGGCTCCCCCTCCTTCCCTCAGCACACACACTCTCACAAGGCTGAACTGGAGAAAGACAAAAGATTCAAAAAACAAAATGCTAAGAAAAGAGTGCCTGAGGTTATTCTAGAAAATTGCTCCTTAGTGGATTTCTCTTTCTTCCTTTCCTTCTTTCTTCTTTCTTTTTTTATCTTTCTCTTCCTTTCCTTTCCTTTCTTTTTCTTTCCTTTCCTTTCCTCTCCTTTCTCCTCCTTTCCCCTTTTCTCTTTCCTTTCCTCTTTCCTTTCCTCTCCTCTCCTGTCCTTTCTGACTCATTATAGAGCTACAGAAAAGGTATAGATCTCATTGGTAGCGGGAGTTTCCTCACCTGGGAGTTCCCTATACCCGTGAAATCATATTTCTAGTACCTATAGCTATCCCCAGTGGCAACTAATAATTGTTTTGTATCAAAATTATTTGTATGTATTTTGTCTCCTCTAGATTTATAGGTAAGTTTTTAGTGCCTGGCTAATTCTTTCTTTCTTAAATGTGGTTCTGTAGATAGCAGCAGAAGGTTGTGCTTGGGGAAGGTAGTGAGGAGGGGATGGGAAGGGGAGAGAGAGGGGAGTACAAAGTCATTTTTTCCATTCCCTAGTAAACCTTATCTTGAAGAACAGACTAATACTAAGATTTGCTTATATAGCAGTCAATCTTCTCTTTTCCCTCACCCCAAAACTTCCAGATGAAGTCTTCTCACCTTTGGTGACTCAATGCTTTGAAGATCCCCTTTGGGTTTTTTTTTTTGTTTGTTTGTTTGTTTGTTTTTTGTTTTGTTCTGTTTTTCTGAATGAGGCATTTGAAAGAGTGGATCCCTTTCCAAAGGCTGAGGTCCACAACTATTTCCTTCAGTGATTTGAACTAAATTTCCAATTGGCCTTGCATACTAATGAGGTGGTGGGAGTTCCCAATGCCTTGATTTCAGAGCCTTTTCCTTACCTGGTCCCTTTTTCCCAGCCCCGCCTCCCCATCTATTTTAAGGATCTATAAAGATTCATTTCCCTGTCCACAGTTTTTGTTATTGTTGTTCAGTAACAATTCATAAGTGTAGCTTGGGTCCATCCCTAAAGGTCTTGGTCTGGTTCTTTGAATGTTTTGGGCAGAGATTGTGTTGGTTATGGATGGCTATTGAAGTCTACAAGCTAAATGGTTTCAGACTTAGGAAAAGTGAGCATGCAAAGTATGGTCACTACTTGCCAAACAGGGGAGATCAGACTCAAGTTTTGTACCTTGAAGTATTTAAAATATAAGAGAAAAAATATGAGATGTGAGAACTGCAGAGAAAGGAATTTCTATTTTAGGGTTTTCTGAAGCTTTTCAAACATAGACATCTTAAGAAATCTATATTGGGTCACACCTTCCACAAGTGACCTCTCAAGGTCATTCCTCAACTTTGGACTCCATGATTTAATCTTTGATCACACTTTATGATATTATTGTTTTAGTAGACTCTAGGTATAAAAACATCCTGAATTAGAGAGCATCTCTTGCTGAAATGCAGCCTGTCATTTGTTTTGTTACCTTTTTTTTTTCCACCCTTTAAAAAACATGGTTGAACTTTGCAAATGTTCTAAGCTTTATGTAATTTGAATGGCAGACCAGAATGCTTTCAACAAATAATTATCCTTGAAAAGCAAAAGGAAAAAAAAATAAAGACTGGAACAAAAAAGAAATAACTGCTCCATTCTAATTTTTTAGGGTGCTTTAGAATCTTTTTCGTTTTGTCATTTATTAAATTCCTGGTACTATATGCATTAAGAGATATTCATTTTTTTCCCTGCTGAATTATGATGTTGTTATATGAAATCCACAATTTTGCTACGAAAGCCCAATGATCAGTTTCTACAGGGGGCTTAAATTTGTCCATTTTAAATAAATGCCTATATCTTTGTAATGTTGAGGATACTTCAATAATTCATTAGGCCTGATCTCATTGGTGTCATACTCTTTCCATCAGTAAATCTATGTTCATTGATTTCTCTATCTTAAGTCTCACTCCACTTCAAATTATCCTGTATACAATTGCTGAAGTGATTTTTCTAAACCTCAGTGCTTGCCATAACACTTTCCTAATCAATAAGCTTCAATAGTTTGCCATTAGGGTCAAATATAAGCTCTTTTGTTTACTTTGAAAGCCCTTCACTTTCTGGCCTTGTTACACATTACTCCCCTTCCTATACTCCGAGGTCTAGCCCAATCCCTCTCCTTTGAAAGGAATCATACCCTGCACATACACATACACATACAGATCTCATACGCTGCAGTCCATTTCCCCTTCAAGCCACTTGGCATTGTCTGTGTCTGTGTCTGGAATATACTTCCTCTGTACCTCTCTCTCTCTTTCCCCCCGCCAAAATCGAGGCAGCTAAGTGGTACAGTGGATAGAGCATTGTACCTAGAGTCAGAGGGACCTGAGTCCAAATCCAGCCTCAGACATTTACTAGCTGGGTGACCCTGGACAATTAACCCCAATTGCCCCAATACCCCCCAAAAATATCCCAAAAGTAAATCACCTTCTATATAATATCTTTCCTGATCTTTCCCACTCAATCCCCCAAACTGCCCTACCTCAAATAACTTTATATTAATATTATATATACTTAAAGAACAGGCACTCTGTGTTACAGTGGATGGAACGATGAGCCTGGTATTATGAAGATCATCTGCTGTCAGGAAGTTCAAATCCAGCTGTAGACACCTCCTCGGGGTGAGCTGAGCAAGTCTCTGTCCATCATCAATAAAATTAGGACAATAGCATCTACTTCCTTGAGTTGTTTTGAGGGTCAAATAAGATAATATTTGTATAGCACTTTGCAAATCTTGCTATGTAAATGCTAGTTGTTGTCTCCACTCCCCAGTGAAATGCAAACTCCTAGGGGACAGAGGCAAGTTTCATTTCTGTCTCTGGATATGCCCAGTGTCTAGCAAAGTGCTGACACAAAATCCTCCCTTAATACATGGTGATGGATTCATCTTTGCCTATGATTTTCTGGAAATCCAGTAGAGAAGAGCTACCTATACTATAATGGCTAGATGGAGGCTCTTTCTCTGAATCTCCGAATTGTGGACATGAGGAAGTCCTTGGGTACATTTTTTATCTCTCTCACAGTCTGGCTCCCCCACTTCTTATATGCATGTCATAAGAAGCAATGAGATGTAATAGGAAGAGCACTAACATTTTAGACTTAAATCCTATTTCAACAAAGTTGTATGGCCACAAATTACTTAACCTCTCTGTACTTCATCTGTAGAAAGTTCCTCACTTCAAGGAGCCTAATAGGAACCAGTGGTTTAAGGCATGGCCCTGAAGAAAGAAATCTAGCTTACTTTTCTTAAACCATAAGTTACTTAGAAGGCAACATAACATGATGACAGAATATTGGGCTGAGGGGTAGGAAGACCTGTTTTGGTTCTTCTCTCAGTTTGATTTTTTTTTTTTTTTATCTATTTTGACTAGATAAAAGAAGCCATTCTCTGCATCATTACCTAGCATTATTCACTGATTGTTAGTTTGATTCAAACTGTTAAAGACTTTGGTTTTAAAAGGCAAAGGTTATCCAGGGCCATCTCCAGTCATCCTGTCATTAGAGATGACAAAACTCAGGCCAATAATAATAATAATTATAATTATAATATTTGTAGAATGCTTACCAGACACTGTGCTAAGAGCTTTACAGTTAATTCTTATTTGAACTTCACAACAATCTGGGAGGAAGGGGGGAGAAAGGTGTTATTCCCATTTTTTTTCCCCATCATTTAGATGAGAATACTAAGGCAAACAGATCATAGATTTGACTAGAGTAATGTCACAGGCAGGATTTGAATTCAGATCCTCTAGTTCCAAAGTGAATACTCTTTCCACTGTGCATTACTACTTTGTTCTGTTATATAATCTTCACATCTTACTGATCTTATTTTATTAGTAATCCCTTTCATTCCTTTACTTACTATAAGATCAGCACCCTATGAACTTAATCTATGCTAAGATTTCTTTTTCTTTAGTTGAATAGCTCTGATTATATACTCTAAAGTCCAGCTTCTTAAACTGTGGATTGTAATCTTAGGAATGTGGGGGTCACAAAATTGTGATTTATTATCAGTAAATTTTTGATATGTGTATCTATTTTTTATACCCATTTATCCAGAATAACATAAAAATTTCTCAAGCAAAAAGGGATCATGATGAGCGGGAAAGTTTAACAAATTTAAGAAGCCGTAGTCTAAGCATAAAACCTCAAGAAATTATCTTTAACATTTTAGCATGCCAGCACAGTCCTTTCTTGCGCACACACACACACACACACACACACACACACACACACACACACCCCTTTATCTGTGGCACAATCTTTAATCTAGTTCAGACTTTCCTAACTTCTTTTGTGTCATGGATCCCCTTTGACATTTTGGTAAAACTTGTCCATCCCTTCTCAGAATAGTATTTTAAATGCATAAATTATAAAACAAA
The DNA here is from genome assembly GCA_023553655.1 of Myrmecobius fasciatus. Taxonomy (NCBI): domain Eukaryota; kingdom Metazoa; phylum Chordata; class Mammalia; order Dasyuromorphia; family Myrmecobiidae; genus Myrmecobius; species Myrmecobius fasciatus. The sequence continues at coordinate 29,312 of JAJPUD010009892.1, read as the reverse complement.
CTATTGAAAAAAAAGTTAATAAAAAAATGTTCAGAGCCCCTAAGTTAAGAACACCATCAAATCCAACAAATATTTTTTTTGATTTTTTTTATTTGCAAAACATGTATATGGGTAATTCTTCAACATTAACCCTTATAAAGCTTTCTGTTACAAATTTTTCCCCCCTATTCTCCACCCCTCCCCTAGATGGCAGGAAATCCACTACATGTTAATTATGTTAAGATACTTGACAAATCGAATATATGTATACATATTTCCACACTTATCATTGTTGTGCAAGAAAAATCATTATCTACAAGAAAAAAATCAGAGAAAGTTAATACAATGCAAGCAAACATCAGTAGAGAGCATGAAAATGTTATTTGTGGTCACATTTCATATCCTTCTTTCTGGGTGTGTATATATATGGCTTTCTTCAGTGAACAATTGGAAGTGGTTTGAAACATTATATTGTCCAACAAATATTTTAAAATAATCAAACTGAAGTTGAAGTGATTTGCCCAAAGTCAGATAATTAAATGGTGGCAGCTAGGTAGCTCAATGGAAAGAGTGCTAGACTGGAAGTAAGGAAGACCTGACTTCAGATGGGACCAGACATTCACTAGCTGTGGGATGCCGGCAAGTCTGTTAGCCTGTTTGCCTTGATCCACATGGGAAGCTACTCTAGTATCTTTTGCCAAGAAAACCCCAAAAGGGAATCATGAAGAGTCAGGTATAACTGAACAAGTAGCAGATTTGAACCCGGGACTTTTGACTCTGGCACACTACACTATGGTTGTTTTTCCTAGCAAACTCACCTGATATCAGCAATATTTATTAATAAACATAAATCTTTTGCAAAATTACACTCTCCAATAGAGAATCCAAGCCCTGGCTCAGATAAAACTGCAGTGTGTGATCCATTAAGTTTCTTGCCTTCTTCTGTACACTTCTACACTTCCTGGATGTCAGAAGTTCACTTGCCAGCTGCAGCTGTTTCCTGTGGATAGTATTCTGAATGGTTCTTATTTATGAGACGTCTTCTAATGTAACTGCTATCTGAATTCATATGGATTCCACCAGCTGTAGCCCAAGTTGATCTAATTAGCCATCTTCTAAGAAAGAAATAATTGCATTTCACATGAGATAAAATACTCCATAGCAGCATCTCCTTTTTGACCTGATTGAAATGTATGGCTTTAAGATATATAAAGAGGGAAATCAAAGAAAGTCAGTTTGTTTTCTGTTTGTTTATGAGCCCTGTCCTCCCCCAGTCTCTTTGGGCTATGGTAGCCCAAGGAATAGCAATGATGTGATGTAAAAGTGAAGATGTCATTTACTAAGAAGCTGCTCCAGAAAAATGAGGCAGCCAAAGAGCACCTTGGGTGCGTTGTTTCTGAGACTGAAAATCCCCAAGGAAAGCAAGAAGCCTGCCAGATTTTTTTTAAAGCACATTATCCAACAGGCTTGGAATCAAATCAGAACTTTCACAAAGCAGGGAGTTTTATTTTTTCAGTGTGTCTTCAAACGATGTAACAATGGGACCATTTGAACCAGAATAAGTAGTCCAACAAAAAGGGTAAGCAGTCGGCAATGATGAAGAGAATTGTTGATTCAGATATCTTGGTGTAATCATGAAAATCTAACTGCCCCTCATTTCCAGGGTAAATTGAGACTATGCAAAAGAAGAAAAAAACAAGCTTTTTCTCCTTTATAAAAAGCTTTTCTTTTAATACTAATTGAATAGCATCTCTCAAAAATAGTTAAAAGATAAAAATAAAGAATGGTTGGTTGGTTATTGCCCTTTGCTCTTAAAGAGAACCCAAACGACAATGCTATGTTAGAATCAAATTAGTGCGGCTAACTGTGGCTGATCAGCCCAATATGAGCTAGGAATGCTCTGCTACAGGTCAGACACAGTCCCTTGTGAACTTTTGGGTTGAACTCTAACTGTACATCTCACATTTCTTCTGAGCTAATTCAGTTTTACTTTCCTCAGAGAGCACAACACCTTCTCTCTTAAGGGAACAAAATGCTGGGTGGTCCTTTGCCAGTATCTTCCTTTTCATGCCATCAATTCTAAAATTCTTGAGGTGACCTTGAGAATGTCCTTGTATTGCTTTTTCTGACCACTATGTGAGCCTTTGCCCTGTATGAATACTCCATAAAATAGTGTTTTTGGCAAGTGTACATTTGGTATTTGAACAGTGTGGCTGGTCCAATGAAGTTCCAATAGAGTTTAGTTTGAAAAAGTATCTCAATGTCTGGTATCTTCTCCTTCCAAATGATCTTCAGAATCTTCTTAAACACAATGGAAGTGAGAAACTTTGCAAAAGAAGGAAAAATCAAACTTTTTGAAGGTCTCTGCTATTTTCTCCTTTATAAAAAAAGAAAAAATCGTGTTTTTTTTAAACTACAAATTTACATAGCATCTCCCAAACAATCAAATGAGAAAAATAAGGAAAATAAAATCTAAAAAAATGGCTTCATTTAAACTATTTAGAATTTGCTAAAAAGGGATTTTTGCATAAACTTTTAAAAGTAGTAAATAATTACTTATTTCCTGTGATTCCTTTGCCATCTATGTACTTAAAATTTTATTGCTATTGTTTTTAGTCTGTGTTTGTCCTGATTTTGGGCCTCTGGCATCGTTTTGTGTAAATTTCTTTCCTTATTGCTTGGTATTCATATTTACCATTTTTATGATACAATAATACTTTGTTACTTAGATATCAGTCAACAAATATTTATTAAATACTGATGTGTCAAAAATCTGATAATAATAACATAACGGTTAGCATTTATCAAGTGTTTTGAGATTTTCAAAGCACCTTACATATATTATTTGCAACATATTTGATCCCTCATAATAGGGCTATGAAATAGGTGCTATTAATACCTCCATTTTATAGATGAGGAAATTAAGACTTAGAAGTGTCAAATGATTTTCCCATAGCCTTTCAACTTATAATGTCTAATGCAGGATTTGAGCTTCACTATTCCTGACTGACTGTGGGTAATTTAGTTGCTAGACACTAAGTATATAAATATATTAAATGAAACAATCTTTAATTTTCAAGAAACTTACCATTCTAACAGGAAGACAAGTGAAACATTCAATAAATCAATCTATCAATAAATATTAAGTAAATCCTACCATGAACCAGGTATGTGCTCAGTGCTTAGGATACAAAAAGGAGCAAAAGCCATTATGTAGAATAAACACAAGCTAAATACAAAGTAATTTGGGACGGAGAGAGAATATTAGCAGTTGAAGGGAATCAGGAAAGATTTTATATAGAAAATGGTTTATTTAGTCATTCCACTATGGTTGGACATAGAAGCTGTTTTACTTGAGAGACTTCCTATTTCTTCAAACATGCCCATCAAGTGTGGCCATAGTATTCCTAAATGCCTCACTTAAAAATACAGGGGATTGAAGAGGAGGCCAGTATATTTATCTTCAGATGTTATTTATAATCACCTACCTATAATGAGTGTTGGATTTGAATTCAGACATGTGAGTTGGAATCCTGGCTCTACCATTTATTCTATGTGTGATGCTGGGTAAATATCTTAAATATTCTGAGTCTCAATTTCATTCTCTGTAAAATAATGGATTTGGACTAGATTTGGACTCTGCTTTCTCCAGTTCTAAATTAGTCAACTTATTTAGGGAACTAGGTGGAGCATTAGCCCTAGAGTCATCTTCCTGAGTTCAAATCTGTTTTCAGAGACTTATTAGCTGTGTGACCCTAGTCAAGTCACTTAACTCTATTTCCTCAGTTTCCTCATTTGTAAAATGAGCTGGAAGAGGAAATGGAAAGGACAAGCCACTCTAGTAGCTTTGCAAGAAAATTGTAAATGGGATTGGACATGACTAAAACAACCAAGCAACATCTAGAGCTAGAGAGAATTTTATCATTTTCCAAACTTTTGCCTGTCTTCTTTGTTGTCCCAGTAAACCCCCTGGCAACCTGTGCCCCTGACAGGTTTATTACCCCAAATCACTTTTTTAAAGTTAAAAATCAACACTATTTGAAAAAAAAAATCGGGTTTTTTTTCCACTATTTGAAATAGTGAAATAATTTGCTGCTTAAGGCAAATTATTGTTAAAATGCTGATATGGACTTGGACACTTGTCTCCAGAAATATTGTTGGAAAGTCAAACAATTGGTCAACGTGAATAAATTAGCAACTGTTTTTAAGCATCTTCTTTGTCCCAGGCAATGTATTAGACAATGGTGATAAAAATACAAATTCCCGTCCTCAAGGAGCTTATACTCTACTAGAGAAATATAGAATCCTCAGATATGGAAATATAAGACATTTTCAAAATAAGTATCCTGGGACATAGAAGAGAACATGAACAACTAACACAGGATCAGGAGAGGCCCCTTGAAGGAAGTGATTAGACTTGAAGAAAACCAGGGGAATCAGCCAGTTGTAACCCAGCAAAGTCCAGGCTAGAAGTAGAGTAAATGAAAGAGTTAAATAAATAATAATGGAAAAGAATATTAATATACAAACCCACCTTTAATTTTTAAATAACAGTAATAGTATTTGTAGATAGCTTTAAGATTTATCACATGTTAATTCATGCTCACAACTATGATGTAGAGTGAATGCTTTTTGTTATCCCCATTTTACAGTGAGAAAAGTGAGGCATAAAAAGGTTACTTGAAACAAGATTCCAATTGAAATCATTCCACTGCACCACCAAGCTATCTCACAATATTATAATATGAGGCAGTATGACAAAATATAACATGGTATAACTTGACATGATGTATTATATGATGATATAATATGACATGATATGATATGATATAATATGACATGGTATGGTATAATATCAAACCTGAGAGGTAGGTACCATTATTATCCCCATTTTGAAGATGAGGAAATTGGATGTTAAGTGACTTGCTTAGGGTCATAGAGCTAAGTGTTTGAGGTTGTAATTGAACTCAGGTCTCTATCTATTCTATCCACTGTATTTTATTTATATATATATGTATGTATATGCACATATACATTTATATGTATATGAATCAACAAAATCTGAATTTATAACAAAAGTAGACATTAATGTTAATTATTATTTTTCAAAACATGGTATTTTCTTTTATAGTGTACTACCAATCCCTGTTCCCCCCACCCCCATTTAACAATTTAAAAATAAGAAAGCCCTTATCACATATATAGTCTGGCAAAACAAATTACAACATTGTCTGTGTTTAAAAATATATTCTCTTGAATTTTTATCACATCTCTAGCCCTTTTCATCTTCATCCTTTTGGACTCAAGGTTTATCAAAGTATTTATTGGCCAGAATCCTAAAACATTTCAAAAGTTGCTTTTCTTTAAAATGTTATTATTGAATAAATTGTTCTAGTGCTGCTCATTTCACTCTATACCACAGTTCACAGGAATCTTTCTTATGTTAGGGATTAGTATTGTTGTGAGAATCAAATGAAATAAATTGGTATTGGTAAAAATGCTTTCCATAGTGCCTAGCACACAGTAAGCATTATATGTGTTATGATTAATATTTTATAATATGACTCTGAACTTTTTTTATTCTGATAATTGTATGTAATTGGCTTCCCTTATAATACTTTAATTTTATTTTAATTATTTAAAAACATTTTGGGAAGGAGTCCATAGGTCTCAATAGACTCCCAGAAGAATCCACCACATAAACAAGAATGAGAACCCCTAGTTCTATGTACAAATTTAGTTCTTTTTGAATCCCGTGTTTCCACTTCCCATGTAACAAAATAAAAAAACTGTTCCTCCTGGTTTTGGAGCAAATTAAAATGATACAAGTGGCATTTCCATGAACCTTGACCTTCTGGTGTGTTTCTCAGGCTCTGTGATTGGTGGATTGCTCTGGTCTTTGAATTCAACTGGCTTTTGAATCATTTCCTCCTATCATTTATCCACTATCATGTCTCTTGTGGATTGAAATACTTGCTTTTTTGAAAGCAGTTAGATGTAGTCCTTGTTATGTCCCCTTCAGATCTTTGGGAACTTGTTCTGATTTTATTGGGATTTTTCAATGTCCCATCTTTAAATTTGGGAGCATGTGAAATATTCCCTGATATTTCTTTTTAATAATTCAATCAACAAACTTTATTAAGTGCCTATTGTGTGGACAGGCAGTGTTTTAGGTGCTGGGGCTATAAAAACCAAAATGCATCAGAAATGCACATTTTCACGTCCAGCCTAAGACAAATTGTTTCCTTATCTAAGGAATTATGAGGCAAAAATAAAAGAAGTTGGATGGGACAACTTCTAAGATCCTCTCTAATTCTAAATCTATGAACCTGTGGTTCCCTCTTTGGAGCTGTTTTCCTTCTATTCTGCTTCTCAATACACACTTCAGAAAGATACTTGAGAATGAGGGGACTCTTCCCTACTATAACTGAACCTATGGAGGATGCATCCATCTTGTGCTTGAGAAGGATGCATGTAAAATAAAGCCCCAGAGCCAGGGAGGACATTGTTTCATGGAGGGGGGGAAAAATAATGTTTTTATACTCCCCTTTGCCTCTTCATTTTGTATCCAGTCTTGGTATTTTGTTATGTTAATTTCCTATTGTGTAAAGATAGTACCTACCAATGTAAGTGAATTTAGCCACGCCTATTCTTAGATTGCTCCCTATGGAATGAATTAAGCTGGTATAATAGTAATAACTTACATTTCTATAGTGTTTTTAAATTTTACAACCTGTTTTCCTTACCTCCTGGAGTGCCTACTTTTAGCAATAGATGAGATCCTAGAAAGTTCTGGGTAAAGTTAATTTGGATACTATTCTAAAAGTGGAAGAAGGGAGGGCTTCCTATTTAATCATGTCCTGGGGTGAATCCTTTAGCAAGTAAATGATTGTTTTCCTAGGTTCAGATTTTTGTACAGAATATTTTCTAACAGCAAAACACACTTAAAAAGCCTTCCCTAATTTGACCCACCATTTCAATTGTCCAACTTACTCCTCTTTTTTTTATTTATAACCGCTACATGTTCAAGTGACACTGGGATTAGAATCAGAAAGTCCAAGAATTCTCACCCCTGACTCTTATTATTTATGTACCCACTTTTCTATGACTTTGAAGTCAGAGAGTGAAGTCAGAGAGGCTTTATCTTCTTTGTTGGTAGAAGGATTTCCCAGTCAGAGAGCTCCCCACAATGATGAGCTCCCATCATTTTCATATAAGCAGGTACTGTTTGTTTAGTGCTGGCCCATTTCACCATCTCTCTACGAAGTCTTTGTAGAGGAAATTAAAATATAGTGATGACAGCATAGATATGAAAGGTAGCTAGGTTATATTGTCTCAGAATCATAAAACATCAAAGTTAAGTCTAACCTGGGCTTGAACAAAAATCTCTGCAACATCTCCATATGGTTACTTCTGTTTGGAAATACACTTGGATCAGTCACTTACTACTTCACATATAGTCCATTTGGGGGAATCTATAATTATAAAAACATCTTTCTTGTATAGATCTGTCTTATGAGGGGTTTTTTTATTGTAAATAGTATTGGTTTTCAATCTAGAAGAGACCATAGTGATCTAGCTCAGCCCCCTCATTTTACAAATGAAGAATTTGAAACTGAGAGTGATTGAATGTACAAGGTCACTTAGTTAGTGAATAATAATGACGTTTATATAACGTTCTAAGATTAGAAAAACTTTGTCCATTAGCCTATTTGGGCCTCAAAACGGCCATGGCTTCATCATCTCCATTTTACAAATGAGAAAACTGATTTCAGTAAATATCAGAAGCAGAATTTGAATTCTTTTATACCTCTTTTCTCACTGCCTGTTAGACCAGGTCTCTGACTCCCATTCCAGTACTAATGCATAGGGTGCAAAAAAAAGCTGCACAATGAAGAGATGATACCACCTTGGCACATTAGCATAGGTTGGCTGCTAAGATGATGAATTTGAGGGCTACCACAACACATGAAGCAAAATTTTAAAATATTCTCTCCCCCCTTTAAAAATGTTTTCACATACATTATCCTTATTTTACCCTCACGGTTGCTTCATCAATTAAGCAAAGCAAATATTTTTGTTTTTGCTTGATAGATGAAAAACTCAAGAGAAAAAAGTCACAAAATTAACTTCACTGATATATAATTCAGTATCTCAGTTTCTAGACCAGAAGATTGTCTGTGAAGATCAGATTTCATATTAGCATATGATTCTGAGATTTTATTAATATGGGAGGATTCCTAGTGTGGAAATTCCCTTATTGATCAATATTAGCAACAATATGTTAGCAATATATGATCTTTGGGGTTGTCTTAAATATCTGGCCCAGTATCACACAATTGTGTGTCTGTGCATATGAGAGAGAGAGACAGACAGACAGAGAGAGAAAGAGAGAATATATGAGAAAGGAAGGTCTAATTCCTAGGTTAGCTTCCTATCTCATAGGATAAAGTGCCTTTGAGAGAGCAAATAGTTGCTGCCATTCTTTATCCTTTATAAAAGACCAAAATCTATTCTTGAGTGTTCTTCCCAAAGACCAGGACAATTTTGATGTCCACAGAAAAATTGTTTACTCCAAAGCAAGAGTTCTATTTTCCCCAAACTTAAAATTTCTCTACCTGCATTTGCCTTATAGACAGTGAAAACCAAGGATGTGACATGTATTGCAGAAAAGCTCCACAGTACTGCATCAATCTATTGGGACCTTCTGGAATAAGCAATGGTCCACTGAATCCGATAAGATGGGAATTAAAGCCTCTTTTCCCTTAAATCCTTACCACCCCACAGGTGTGGGCATTATGCAAATAGAAGCTCTCTGCACACAAATGTGGCAGCTATTTTTGTTATGCCAGTGTAATATTTAAAAGCAAACATTTAACGGAAGGATAATGGCTGCTGAACCTGTATTTGCAGCTGCAGCTGCTCCATCCTCTGGGGAAGCAAAGATGGAGCTTTTCCAACTATTCATAAAGGGTGAGCGTGGAGGGGGCTGAGAATTTACTCCAGCATAATAGTGCACAGTAAAATTTTGTTTTCTCTCACTGCCTTCTCTAGCTCAGAAGTTAAGCTACAAAGGGATTTTTCTGCCTTCAAAATCTAGGTTGATTTCTTCATGAGGGTCATTCTAGCTACCTTATTTCTTTGATGAGCAGGATCACATATGTTTGAGGGAATGAGAGAAAAATGGTCTTTTTAGACCTGTGAACAATTAAGGTCCTGTCTATTCTCGGATCCTATTGGTACTTTCCACAAAAGAGACATTAATCACTCTAAACCGTAAAGGTACTACTATTGTGCTTAAAGCAGAGCTGCCATTAGAATTAAAATTTTAATAGAAATTGGATGCTAGTCTCCAAAGGATTCTCATTTCCCTTTTCATTCCCCTATCCCTTTTGTCTCCTCTCTTTCTCTTGTTCTTTCAGACCCTCCCTCAACTACTTTTACCAACCTAATCATAAGACAACTGCATGCTATGCTTTGACCTTTCTCTCTTTTTTTTCCTCCTCCTGTTTGGCCCACTTCCTCAACAATAAGGACAAAGGAATTTCCGCAATCTCTAGGGATTCTCTGGAATGAGATCTGACCTGCAGTACATGCAGAACATGAAATCAGTAGAAATATAAAATGTTTTAATGATTATAGTGCCATCTACACAAATTGCCATAAATAAGAGAGGAAAATACTAGTTTCAAGAAACCAGCAATAGCTGGGGTGAAGGGAAGCCATTCTATTTTCAATTATTTACTAGGGGAAAAATAAACACACAACTGAAATTACATTATGAAATTGCCACTTCTACTGCCTGAGGGCAGGTCCCTAGAAATATAATGGTTGGTTCCTGATTAAAGGGGGAAAATATATATGTATCTATATATTGTATCTATATATTGCACACACACACACACACACCCCTTCCCTTTAAAGAGAAACACATGTTGCTGTACTGTGTGCTGGTTGTGATCAAGAAATGAGCTTCCAGAAGAGGAGGGGCCAGCTGTCCTTGACAGTAGTGATGAGAGGCCAATCCACAGAGATGGTCATAGTACTGCCTTTCCTTTCAGACTACAGCCAGCAAGCATCACAAAGGGAAAGTATCTTTGTTTATTTGTGTATTGATTGATCCATTGATTTCATATTTTTGTAGCTTCTACAAGGATCAGGCTTAACATATAATAAGAGGATCATAGAGTAAAGTGAGAAAAAAGGAGACAGATGCAGAGGTGAAATTACATGATTTTTTTTTTGTTATTAGGATCCAGAATTTATCTCACTCAATTTAACCCTCACCTTTGATTTAGACAGTAAGACCAAAGCAGAGATGGTGATAATAGTAAGCATAACAACAGACATTTTTATATAGCATTTTCTAGTTTGCAAAACACTTCATGGATTTGAGATTTACAGTAACCCTTTGAGGGAGGTATTACAGGTATTATACTATTTTGCAAGGAAGGAAGGTAAAGACTGGAAAAATTAAGTGACAACTACAGTTACAAAGTAAATGTTGGAAGCAGAATTTGAACTCCTGGCTTTCTGATGCTCTACCATGCTGTTGAATGATAAAGATGCTCTTTCAGGTAACAGTATCTTCCTCATAAACTTATCTGTTTGTGACAGGTAATATCCAACATGTTTATTCACTTTGCTCCCTTCCATTGCGTTCTAAATTAGAAATAAAATAACTACAAGTTTAATTAAAAACTTTCTTATAGATATCGTGGTCATCTTACCCAAAAACAAAAGTCAAGACATATAGACTATTTTTAATGTGAAAAAGGAAACATTATGTCAGTCTATATGTCTCTATCAATGGATAGAGTACTGTGCTTGGAGTCGGGGAGATTCATTTTCTTGAATTCAAATATGGCCACTTACTAGCTGTGTGGCTCTGAACAAGTCATTGAATTCTGTCTGAGCCAGTTTCTTCATTTACAAAATGAGTCGAAAAAGCAAATGGTAAACCACTCCATTATCTCTTTAAAAACAAGTTGACCACTACGGAAAATGATTCAACAATAATAAAATTCTTTTCTTGAAGTAAAAATTATCCAAGAAAATTTAGGAAATATGTCCACTATATACATAGAATACTTAGGAATGTCCTGTCCTAGTTAAAATTCTGGACCCTACTTTCTGTGCTTCAGGTTCATTTCCTGTACTTTTCTCACAGATAGCATGATGCTAGCTCATTGTAGCTAACTTGCATAGATGGCTAGGAATTATCTGCTCCTTGTGATATCAATATAACAAGCTATTAAATTGATTCCAATAATAAATTATGATACCATGTTCAGGTAGTAACATTAGTCAGCACACTTTAGCTTAGCTTGAAGTTTACCATCTTGTTGGCATTTCTTAGTTTATTGAGTGTTAAATGACATTGCGTTTCTACAATGAATTCAGTTAAATTTTCCACTCTGTTCTGTTACTGAATTTTATTTTTAATTTCCAGAAAATTTAAATCTGAGGATATGTATTTAGTTCTTTAGATATTTTTTATTCACTCTTAGTTTTATTTTTATTTTATTTTTTAAATTTATTTATTAATACTTTTTATTTGCAAAACATATGTATGGGTAATTCCTAAACATTAACCCTAACAAAGCTTTCTGTTACAAATTTCCCCCCCCATTCCCTACCCCTCCCCTAGATGGCAGGATATCCACTACATGATAATTATGTTAGAATACTTAAGAAATCGAATATATGTGTAGTTATTGCCACACATCATTTTTTTGTGCAGGAAAAATTGTATCTACAGGAAAGAATAATCCGATAAAGGAAATACAATGCAAGCAAACCTCAATAGAGAACATGAAAATGTTATGTTGTGTTCTACATTTCACATCCCTCTCTCTGGGTGTATATGGCTTTCTTCACTGAACAATTAGAACTGGTTTGAAGCATTTCATTGTTGAAGAGAGTCATGTCCCTTAGAACTGATCCTCATATAGTATTGTTGTTGCTGTGTATAATGATCTCCTGGTTCTGCTCATTTCACTCAGCATCAGTTCATGCAAGTCTCTCCAGGCCCCTCTGAAATCGTCCTGCTGGTCGTTTCTTACAGAGCAATAATATTCCATAACATTCATATACCATAATTTATTCAGCCACTCTCCAATTGATGGGCATCCATTCAGTTTCCAGTTTCTAGCCACTACAAAAGGGCTGGCACAAACATTCTTGCACATGTGGGACCCTTTCCCTCCTTTAAAATCTTTTTGGGATATAAGCCCAATAGAAACACCTCTGGGTCAAAGGGTATGCACAGTTTGATAACTTTTTGAGCATAGTTCCAAATTGCTCTCCAGAATGGTTGGATCCGTTCACAGTTCCACCAACAATGCATCTCACTCTTTGTTTTAAAAGTTTAGTGAGGCAGGTGGTGGCCCAGTGGATAGAGTGCTAGGCTCGGAGTCAGGAAGCCCAAGTTCAAATTTAGCCTCAGACACTCAGATACTAGCTGTGTGTCTTGGCAAGACACTTAACCTCCCTTTGCCTCAGTTTCCTGAACTGTAAAAATGAGCATAATAACAGCACCTATCTTGAAAGTTATTGTGAGATAATATTTATGAAGTGCTTAACACCTGGCACCTAGTTGACACTATGTAAATGTTTATTCCCTACTCCCCACCCCCACTGGTTCTAGATCAACCATCAATTAGCTGTATGTATGGTTAAAGTCAGCTAACATGGCCTCAAATGGCCTATGAAATCGGCAGGTTGAGGTAGGTGATCCCTTCTAGTTCCAGCTTATTTCTAGTGTGACCCGGGTTTTTCTTTTCTTTTCTTTTTTTTTTTTTTTAAGTGTATTCTTGAAATTTTTAGAGCTTCTTAAATATACTTTACTGTTTAATTAGACAAGGGTAGTATACAGATTTTAGGGAATACATTAACTTGGGAAGAAATGACACTTCAATCTAATTGATTTGGGAAGGGTGTATTTTATTTTATACATTTTCAAAAACATTATTCTGAAAAGAGATCCATAGGCTTCATCAGCTTATCAAAGTGGTCCAGAACTTTTAAAAAGATTAAGAATTCTTCTCCTAGAGCATTCATTTATATTTATTTGTACAGAGTGTCCCCAAAGTCTCAGTGAAGCTTTAACTTTAACAAAAGCTTTAAAAAATTAATTTAATGAAAGCCTAATAGATCAAAACAGTACTAAGGCTTTTGGAACACTGTTTTTTGATGCTTTAGGCTTTACAAAGCATTTTATTTACGTTTTCTCACTTGATCTTCATAATAATCTCTGCCATTATTATCCTTACTTGACAAATGAAGAAACTAAGGCAAGACTGGAAACAGGATTCAAACTCATGTTTTGTGATTTCTAAACCAGTATTTTCTCTCTTTCTCTCTCTCTCTCTCTCTCTCTCTCTCTCTCTCTCTCTCTCTCTCTCTCTCTCTTTCTCTCTCTCTCTCTCACACACACACACACACACACACACAATTTAATCTACTTCTTTAATCAACAAACTATTACAAAGTTTAATCAACAAACTATTACATTGCATAGATATCAAGAATAATAGCTTGCCACTGAGTTTGTATCTCCCTTGATTTATTTCTACTCAAGAATCATGACTATTTCCATTATCTTAGCTATACAATAACATTTCATAGTCATCATTTCCATCTCTCTTCTAAGTTATTCAAAATACAGAGCTGTCTATAGAGACAAATCATGACCCACAGTAAGACTTTAGATTCATACTTTTCACTTAAAGATCTGTTAGTGGAAATTTGTCTTGACTGTCTTATATGATCTTATATCCCTTATTCTTTCTTGTTTTCAAATAAATGCTTAATTTTCCTCTTCATATACTGTTTAAATACATCTCACAGAACATTAGTGATTTCTTGCCATGAGTTGCTATGAACCATATAGAGTTTCACATTGTGATATCTTTATACCCTTGCCTGCCCATTCTGACTTGCCCACTCAAAATAGGCAGTTACTTCTAGGCCATGACCTTGCTGTTCAGAGCTGCCATATTCTCTTTTTCACTATGCTAGGAAACCCCATAGGCCTAGAGATGAACTGGTAGATTGAGTTTAATTAAAGTGAAGGGAGAGAATATGAGAAACTCTAGAAAAGAGAACCCTTGTCAAGTAGTAGGAGACATTTTCCACATCTATCATTTAGGGATATTTTCAGAGAACAGCTGTATAACCCTTAGTAAGTGATCTTTGCTACTGAAATCAAGCAGTTTAAATTAGATTCCAGAGAGCAGTTTAAATTGGAATCCTCTACCATCTCTCCCTTCTATTAACTCTTCCCTGTTCTTCATCTTTAGCTTCATCCTCAGGGGTTAGGTACATTTTAGACTTCTTTCAGCAGAGTAATTGATGACTTATAAAGAGATATCTTTAAAATTCCCCTTTCTTTGACCAAACTAGCCATATTTTCAGAACAGGTGACTTAAGTAAAATTGACTTCTTTTCGTTGGATCAACCTGAACTCATGTCTGAGCATAAAATGAAAGAGGATCCTGGGAACTTTGAGGGCTCCTGTATGCCATGGAGAACAGTTTTTTCAGCCTGACTCCTCCCCATGCCATCACTAAGGCCCATTTTTTCTACTGAATGAAGAACAAAATCCAGTCTTAAGAAATCTTCAGGACTAACCATCTGTACAACCTCAAGTCTAAAAGGTATTACAAAAATATTAGCCTACCAATTCTTAAAATTTAATTTAAATTTTTTATACATTTTAAGTTCTACCTCTCTATGAACCCCACCACCCCATACTAGAGAAAACTGCCATTTCTCTCTCTCTCTCTCTCTTTCTCTCTCCTCTCTCTCCCTCTCTCTCTCTCACACACACACATATACATGCACACACAGATATTTATGTTCTTTAAAATTCCCCTTCATTTGACACACTCAAATATATGTGTGTATATTTTTATATTTATGTAAATATATTTATGCACATATGCATGTAAACACATGTAAAACCAAACATATGTAAAAGAATTACCTATTTCTACTTATCACTTCTTTCCCTGGAGGTAGATAGCATCTTCATAGGTCCTTTATAGTTGATTTAAGTATTTGTAATAGAATAGCTTAGTTGTGCACAGTTATCCTTTGAACTATATTGTTGTTACTATATACAACTTTCTATTGGTTCTGAGACTATCAATTGTAATTGTCTGTTCCTTTATGTCTAAGTTAAATTCCAGCATCCAGCCTAATTATTTCTTGGCTCTAATTTAAATTAGGCAAAGGATAGATAAGGCTATTTTGTCCTTACCTTCAGATGAATCTGGCATGGTTGTCTATCATCCCAGGATCAAACAAGATTCCGAAGCTCTATTAGTCTGCAAATGTCTGCTAGCACAGCCAACCCAGTGATTATGGCAGCACTATTATGGTGAAATGCCTGCTACTTATGGGGAGGAACATAAATTAAGGGGCTGATAATATTTCATGGAGCCACAGAAGAGATCCATGTTGTCAAGAATATACTACTTGTGGCTGTCTAAAAACAATAGTTTGTTTCTAAAGGGTGATCTTTTGGGTTGTTCATGCAGTGATTAACACCCTGTTCCCTCATGGGCTTCCAGTCAACTATCCCTGGCTTTAAATACTTTATATATTGGTTAGAATCTCCTCTCCAAACCATAGCTCATGGGCTTTCTCGTGCTTTTCCAGGTGTCAGGAGGAGTCAGGCTGAAAAAACTGTTCTCCATTGGCATACAGGAGTCCTCAAAGTTCCCAGGATCCTCTTTCATTTTATGCTCAGACATGAGTTCATTAGTTAGCCAGAAATATTATTTAGCAACAAAGGTATTTCATAATATGGCACAATAAATAGAATACCAGCTTGGAGTTGGGAAGGTTCATCTTTCTGAGTTCAAATCCTACCTCAGATACTCAGATACATATGTGAGTCTCAGAAAGTCACTTAAATTGCTTGCCTCTGTTTAATCATCTGTAAAATGACTAGAGAATCCTATATGGAGTCACGTAGACCTGAAAACATCTGAACAACAACTAATGTAATAAAATCATATTTCCATATAATATTTAGCTCTTTCTCCCACAAATATTCAGTCCTTACAAAAAGTGGTACCGTGGGAAAGTGAAACCTGCATGTGTGTACATGAGTAAACATTTATAGAAAGCATTGTGGTCCAGGCAGCTGAATGAAAAAGCTGGGGATATACATGGAGGAAAAATTCATTCTCCTGTTGTTGCAATTCTGTTAATGTCAAAGCCCTGTTGGGCTTCAGCTGTAGTCAACAACAGCCATGCTATCTTTCCAGCTACCTGCTATTCTGTCCTCCACTTGATAGAGATAATGTGATGAGAAAGCCCCTTCCTTCAAAGGGGAGCCGTAGCTGCTCTCAGTCAGCCTTCTCAGCCAATGTTTATTACTTATAGCTAAAAGAGAGAGAATATTCAGCAGAGAGAGAAGTGCTGAGGTGATACTTCTCATCCCACTGTGCAAAGCTAAACATTTTTATGTGCTTCAAAGGAAAGAAAAATCAAATGAGGGTCTTTAGACATTATTAATTGAGATAAATAGAGTTGGGAGATTGATGGAAAACACAAAGTAAACACAATGAAGGTGTGTGCAGTGGAATCACTGAGGTTCAGCAGCTGTTATGGAGGTGTGCTTATTGGGATGTTCTAAGAAAGAAGTAAATTAGCAGGTAATTCATGATAGCAAATAGTACAAGTATTTCTAGTATTCTGCCTGAAGCAATGTTTCCTGCAAGCCTGCCTATTCCCATGCTCCATCAGGATGGAAATATCTAATCTGTTCCTAGCCCTTTGCAATAATGGCAAATTTCCAGAGAAAAAGAAGTAATAATTCAGCAATAATTTTATTCCAAAACCCTTTTCAATTGTCATAAAAATGTTGTTATATTATAAACTATTTTTTTTAATTTTTAAAAAACATTATTTAGAGCTTTTAAAGTCCTAGTTGATGATAGGAAGTAATGTTTATTTTTTTAAAAACATTATTTAGCTTTTAGAGTCCTAGTTGATTATAGGAAGTAATGTTTCAGACTGAAAGCATCTATAGTTTAGAGGACATCTGTCAGTCAATAAGCATTTGTTAAGCCCTTATTATGTGCCAGACACTTCACTAAGCTCTGAGGATACGAAGGTAAAAAATAATTTAAAATCTGATACTGATTTCCTTTGATATTCTTGTTCTTATTCCTCCAAATGAATTTTATTATTTTTCTAATTCAGTAAAATAATTTCTTGGTAATTTAATTGGGATGACATTAAATATATAAATTAGATTAAATAACTCAAGGGGCTGATATTCTAATGAAATAACAATGTGTAAATAACCTACTCCATTCCAAGTAGATGGCAGATAATATTGGAGGTATGAAAGGTACAGCTAGGTGGTGCAGTGGATAGAATGCCAGGCCTAGAGTCAAGACACTCCTTCCTGAGTTTACATCTAGCCTTAGACACTTATCAATTATGTGATCCTGGGCAAGTCACTTAACCATGTTTCCCTCAGCTTTCTCATCTGTAAAATGAACTGGAGAAGGAAGTAGAGAGCCGCTCTATTATTTTTGCCAAGAAAACTTCAAATTTGGTCATAAAGAGTCAGTCATGATTTTAAAATGAGGAATAAACAATATCAGAGGGAAAAGCTGATGGGGTTTGAATTTAGTCCTGAAAGAAGTAAAGGAATTATGAGTCAGGTGATATTTTCAGGCACATGAGGAATAGCCAATATAAAGACACAGAAGTGGATAGCTGTATGTGGTAAGTTAATGTGGTGTATCATAGAGTGCTTTGAGGGGAGTACAGTCTAAGAAGACTGTATAAAAAGGTAGAAAGGAGCTAAGTTGTAAAGAACTGAAATGCCAAACAGAGGATATCATATTGTAACTTGGGAGTTTTTTGAATAATGATATGGCCAGAACTACACATTTTTTAAGGAAGATCACTTTGACAATTTAGTAGAAGATGAATTAGAATAAGAAAGAAACAGAACTATTAAATGTCTGATGTTGGTCTGATTCTGCAGATGATTTGGGGCTATGTGGTAAATTCTACATGTTTATAGTCACAATTAAGTGATTAATTTTTTAAAGGTTTGAATCACAAAAATGGGGATAAGAGGGTACAGAGAGATGCTTTAGAACAAAATATATCTACTTGTTCTTTTTCATTTATAATTGAGTCTAAATGCTGAGGCAATAAAAATATTTTTTAAATTAAAATTATATGAAGCCATCTTTAGAAATAGCTCTCTCCTTTTTACATCATTAGTTTAAAATTTTCCCCAGTCTAAATCCTGGTTTTTATTGAAAGCCCTCTAAATGTCCTGTACATGCCTGACTTCCAAATAGGATGACCTTGCCAAGTAGGTCTGCTCCAGGGATTGAAAGGGCAATAATGAATCTGAGAAAATCCCTTCAAATATCCTTTCCATTCTGATGAACTGATAGTGCTTCTGCAAATCTTCACTGTAAATGACCATTATAAGGATGTGTCTGTTCTACTGAGGACTTAACATTACTCTTAAGGAAATAGCCACTATTGCTACTCCATGAATCAGCCATAACTACATTCCCCACGTTTTAGTCATCTTACTTCTCAAACTTTAAACTTAATTGGTACTAAAATTAGTCAGATCAATTTCTGACCTTATCTCTATGGGTATTAGTTATGGGTGATACATACTGCAACCCACTGATTGATGCTTTCTCAATCTGTGCCCATGTCACCAGACAAATCAGCTATAGGAACTTTACCAGTGATGTATTGGGGAGCTGGCTCATAGCCAATTGTTAATAAAAATCAGAAGTTAGTCTATTGTTTTATTGGTTGCCTAGACTTAATAAAGGGATGAAGAAAATAATAATATAGATTAAACATAAAAGTATATTCTGTTCTCCTCCCTGTAGATACCAGATAGTTTTGATATTTGCTACCTTATAATATAGTTTAAAATCTGATACTGATTTCCTTTGATATTCTTGTTCTAGTTCCTCCAAATGAATTTTATTTTTTTCTAATTCAGTAAAATAATTTCTTGGTAATTTAATTGGGATGACATCAAATATATAAATTAGAGTAGATAAAATGACAATTATATCAGCCCTGCCTATTGTTGGGCAACTAATATTTCTCCACTTAATTAAATCTGATTTTATTTATATAGTTTTTTAATATAATTTTTTATATAGTTCCTGGGTTTGTTTTGTCAGGTTTATTCCCAGGTATTTTATTCTGAGTTATTTTAAATGAATTATCCCTTACTATCTCTTTTTAGCAGGATTTTCTTCATGATATTCATATGGATTTGCTTGCATAGAACACATTGTTATACGATCATAGGACCAGACCTGGAATAGGCCTCGGAAGCCATCTAATCCAGCCCCCTCATTTTACAAATGAGGAAAAGGAGGCCCAGAGAGATTAAATGCTTGCCCAAAGTGACATAAGTAACAAGTGATGGTGTACTACTTAGTAGTAGAAAGCGTAGAGAATTGAGAGGGCAAAGGTAATGACAGGAACCTCTCCATATATACTGTTGCTTTTATTTTCTCGAAATTGGTTTGGGTTAAAAGGCAGTTATACAGGTAATGATAATTAGCCAATAGAAAAATCAGAGTGGCATTTCTCTCTCCCCACCTCCAGTTTTGATGTTTCTCAAATTGAGCTTGTTTGCTTTTACCAAGCCCAGTGAGGTGAGAGATTCAATAACCTCAGAGATCTAGCTTAGCAGGGGAGAAAGAAACCCCCAAACTGAGTAGCAAAACCGTAGCTGTTTTAGGTGAGCCCTGTGGCTTCTTTGGAACCCACTTGCATAATGTTCCCCCAAGTGTAACCTCTTCCTCCCCCCCATCTTTTAGCCTCTTAGATGCATATTGTCTGCCTCCTTAATGCAGATTATGCCCATCCCTACTTCCTCCCAAGATGAAACTATACTGAGCCATTTGTCATCATCAGCTAAGGGTACATTGTTGGTACAGAATGGCAGTACAGATCTGTGGTGGAGAAGGAAATGAGCCAGAACTTTTGGTACATGATGGATGCTTAAAAACACATGCAAACAGTTGCCTAACAGTACTAGGTTCTCTGTATGTTTTAGTTCAAAAATAGAAGCGTGTATAGAAATGTACAAAGCAGGAATACAGGAACTCATACTAGGTTTGTTGTATTTGTTTGCTCCTGATGGGAAGGTGTGGGAAGATACAAAGCAGGGCTCATGATTGATGTTGGCTGAGGTCAACAGGAGAAAAGTAGAATTGAGCAAGAGACAAAAGGGGAAAACAATTATGTGACTAAAGAGACTGAATAGGGGAGCTGGACCGAAACAGGTGGGGGCAATTTCACATAGCAGAGAAGAACAAGAATTTCATTTTATTTCATTTAGAGGTGTTTCTTATTTTTCTGCTGATTTAGGTCTCTCTCCCACTAGAATGTAAACTCCTTGAGGACAGAAGCCATTTTAATTTTGTCTTTGTATCCTCAGGACTAAACAAATACTAAGCACTTAAGAAATGCTTATTGATTGTCTATCATCATAAGAAAAACTTTAATTGCACTTATCAAGTGTTTTACCATTCTTTTTACATTGATTAAAGGATTCTGAAGTACTTACAGTAAGATACATTTCCAAAATCAGTAAGAAATTATTTTAGATGAACAAAAGATTATGTGAATATACTGAAACTAAATTGTAAAAAAATTTTCAAATGAGATAATAGATACAAAGCAAAGCTGAACTGCTATATAAATACTAATCAAGATGTTGATGATGATAATTACAGAGAAACATTCCCACTCCACTAATATAGGGAGCATTAACATAGATACACAAAAGAGCACAACTCTATAGAACAGAAAGAAAACATCACTATCTGTCCACTATGTGACCCTGGGCAAGTCATTTAACCCTGTTGGCCTCAATTCCCCATCTGTAAAATAAGCTGGGAAAGGAAATGGCAAACCACTCCTGCATCTGTCACAAAGAGTTGGACTTGACTGAACAAAAAATCAATTCTTGTCTCTCTGTTTCTTTCTATCCCTGTTTCTCTCCTTTCTCTCCGTCACTTTTCTCCCTCTTTCCCTCTTCTCTCTCTTCTCCCTTTCCCTCCCTCCCTCATTGTCTGCCTGTCTGTCTGTCTGTTTCTCTGTGTGTGTCTATCTGTCTTTACTCACTGTCTGTGTGTCTCTCTGTCTCTGTCTCTGCCTCTGTGTCTGTATCTCTCTCTCCCTCTCCTCTGTTTCTGACTCTCAGTCTCAGCAACTTTAATCTGAATTTTTTGTGTCCTCCGACAGCAAATTTCCAAGGTTACCCTGACAGCTGTCAGATTTTATTTGCTCATCTCCCTAATTCCTCCTCAGGGAATGCTGAAACAGAAAAGGAAAAGGCTAGAGAAGCTTTGGAGCCATGGTACTGAGTGTACCCAATGTCCAGCATAGATTTGGTTTCTCAGTTGAAAGGCTGAGCATAAACCTTTCCTAATCAAGAAAGTGAAAAGTGCCAGTCAGCCTACAAAGGGAACTTCTGGAATAAACCAGAAAAAAAGATAAATCAATTTCACTTCACTCTAGGATGATACAACTTCTTTAAATTGGCATAAAATAGCAGAGAACTTTGGGAGGATTATTTTTTTAACTTGAATTAATGAAAAAAAATATGCCAAACATTGTACTAAGTACTTGATAGATAAATTTAAAAAGAAATATATTCCCTACCTTCATATTCCTGCTATTTTAATAGAAGTGCTTGATGCATATTGGCTGGCTAGGAGGGCTATTTTGGTTTGGAAAGTGGAGTTCCTAGAAGCAGATTGACACTCTTTCTGATAGTGCTGTCAGTACTGATTTAATTATGGGTCCAAGATTGAAAAGCAGAGGGGTGTGGAGATGGCACGAAGGTTGGGGATCCTGGAGTTGAAAGGGTTAAATCCTCCAGGACATGGGCTTTGATCCCTGTTGCTTTTCAAGTGGTGAAAAGGGGAGTGAAATGAAGCATGGCTAGAACCAGCCTCAGTGATTGGAATATTTATCACCTACTTTAGGCAGGAGATATGTTTATCATAAGTTATTAGTCTTTTTTCTTTCAATTAGGTAAACTATACCAAAGTTGGTGAAGAGACACAGGCAAAAAGCTAAACTCTGGAAGGAGAAAGGCAAACACAGCAATCCATGCTCTCAAAAAGCTCATTCTAGTGAGGAAATAACATGCAAATAATTAGGTACATACATGATATACTATAAATAAAGCACAGGGAAGATAAACTAAGAAAGAAGGGCACCAACAGCTATAATTTGAACCCAGGTCCTTTAACTACAATCGTTTTCCCATTATACCTTAATTATTTTAAGTAGTAACAGTATTTAGAAAATACAACTCTTGAAGGAGAAGCAAACCAGCCTACCCTAGCCTGGTGGAGGAGAAAAGGACAAGAATAGTTTTAAGTAAAGGATAGAAGCCTTGAAATAATGAAGATGGAAAGAGCATGTGATGCACATGCAGAGCCATTTTTTTTCCACTACACTGACAGTAGCATATGGGATCAACTTTTGTCGGAACAAGTTATGGCAAGTTCATTTCAGAGTCTGTCATTTAGGAGTTCTGTCACTTGCAAAATCTATTTGAATTGCTTTGAATCAAAAGTTGAACTTGGGGCAAGCAATTAATAAGTTGATTATATGAGCTCTCAAAATAACGCTACATCTTATTTAGTCCTTTAAAAAAGTTGCAGCTTGTATCCAGAACTTCCATTGTTTGGTGACTTGCATGTAAGCAGTGGGGTATTTAAGTTAAACTCAACAGGTCAGGGCTCTGCCTTTACTGCACCACTAATTAGCTGTGGCATTGGACAGGCTTACTAGTCTCTCTGGAGCTTTGGTTTCTTCACCTTTTGAACAAGAGGATTGTGGGTTGTACAATGAGAAGACCACAAGTTTTTAAGTCAACAGAAAAACTGTACTTGAATTTTGGTGAATTCTATGACTTATTATCTTATCTCCAATATATCTTGTCAGTAATTTGTTTGTATATGTAATTATCCCTTCCACAATGTGTGAGCTAGGGATGTGTTCCTTCCCGCCCCCAAATCTGGAAAATCCTTGTAAAATTTTTGGCCAGTGAAGAATCTGAATTATTACAGTATTAAAAGGTAAAATATGTTAATGTTACACAGCACTATACACAGATTTTATGCATTTCTGAGTTTCTAATTTTTTTTTTCTGTCATCTCCTGGCTTTGCCTGTCATCCACAGCTTCTACAAAACTTCCTTAAAATTCCCATTTATTTAATCTCATGCCTATGGGGAAAGTTGCAATGTGGATAGGATAAATGTAGTTTTTTGTATATTAGACTGTGAACTTTTTGAAAACAGAGAACTTTTTATCTTTCTTGGTAGCCTCAGCATTTAGCAGAGTGCCTGACATAAACATCAATAGATGTTTATTGATTGCCTATGCAGTTAGGCAAGATCTCTAGAAATCGGTTTTCTCATCTGTATAGTAGAGGGGTGGACCCAGTGGTAGTTGTGTCTTAATCTTCATGACCCCATTTGGGATTTTCTTGACAAAGATACTGAGTGGTTTGCCATTTCCTTCTCCATCTCGTTTTACAGATGAAGAACTGAGGCAAATCACCCTTAGTGAATCACCCAAAGTCACACAGTCATTGGCCAAATTTAGGAGTTTTTAGTCAGATTCCTAAGGAATCAGTGGAGCAATCTGAAGGGAGACTCCTGAGGAGGTCATAGGTTAGATCCTTGTGAAGTAGTATGGAGAAACAATTCTATCTTTATTTTCACTAACCTCTGACTGGAATTTAGCATTTCTTTTCTAATATTTAAAAATATAATTCTAAGAATAAATCCATTTGTTTTCAGCTGTATTCAACTCTTTGTGACCCTTTTTTGGGGTGTTCTTGGCAAAGACACTGGACTTATTTGCCATTTTCTTCTCCTACTCATTTTATAGATGAGGACATTGAGGTAAATGGAGCTAAGTGATTTGCCCGGGGTCACAAACTTCTAAGTATCTGAGGCCAGATTTGAACTTGGTTCTTTCTAACTCCAGGTCCAGAATGCTATCTTAGCCATCCAGAATAGTTCCATAGGTTTCACCAGTCAATCAGTAGACATTTATTAAGCACCTACTGTGTGCCAGGCACTGTGCTAAATATTAGAGATTGCCAAAAGGGATCATTCTGCACTGAAAAGTTGAAGAACTCCTGCTCACTAGATGATCTCTAAGCTTCTTCCATCTCTGAATCTGTGATCCTGCAATACTACACTAAAATTAATTTTAGTCATCAAAAATCTGTTACCCATAGCAGTAGGCTATAGAAGCACTTAAACCAGCAAACTTTTTTCCAAAGGAAATTCAAGAAAATTATAGGTCCATAATAGATTGATGTCCATTAATAGTGAAGCAGGAATTAGCCAAAGTTCAGAGTTTAATGCAAGTGGAAACATCCATCTAAAGGTGAATATGCTTTTTATCCTTAATTGCATCTTTCTGGGCTGACTTGGTAAATTAAATTTTCTACCAGAAAAAGAGTATTTAATGATACTTCTTTTGTGGGTGAGAGCAGGAGTAGCTATAGGCTAGGATTTGCCTAGCTAATAGGCTAGGATACAAGGAAACCATGGAATAGATTGCTTTGCTAAGTAGGATGGTATACAACCATCTGTATTGATAAGGACTCTGGTAGTGAGAGCTCAGAAGTCAAATCAGAGTTGTATAAGGCCAGGAGAGTCACTTATGATCATGCAGCAAGCAAGAGGCATGTCAAAGGAAATACAGGGCAGAAGTACCAAAATGTCAGTAGTCAAAGGACAAAACAGGCAAACCTGTCCTATAATTCCAGGAAGTAGATCCCAATAAGTTGAGTGAATACAAATGATGTACTTTTCATTTGCACTTGCTTAAGCTCAAAGACTACTTCTCATATATTCTCACACCTTAACATTTGAGGTTAACCTTAACTCTAGATATTCATCATGAGTTCTGACTGTAGAAAGCTCTCTGTGGCTAGTATTTCCCATGTTGGAAACAGTGAAGTTTACATGCTTATAGGCCCACTTTGGACTCACATTTGTCCTTATCTTTTATTTTTTTGAATTTTATTTATTTTTATTCTGAACTTAATAAAACAGGCATTTTCATAACAATACATATGAAAAAAAGAGGATTGCACATGAAATTGCAAATTACATGCAATTTGCTATTCCTTTTAAATATATAACAAAGTTATCATAGACTTGCTTTTTTTTTCTTCTTTTCTTCCTCTTCTTCTCCCCCCTCCCCCAATGGCTACCATTAGACACATATATATATACACCCTATTGTTTATGTATGTGATATACAATATTATATCATTATATATTATGTATAATATTACATATTAATATATCAAATATATATGTAAAATCATTCTATGCCCATTTCTATTTATCAGTTATTTCTCTGGATGAAGTTAGGATCTTCCTTCATAGGTCCTTTATCCTCATCTTTAATATGGACCAAGTTTCTTGACACTGGTCTTCCAAACATTAATATAATAGGAAAATTTTAAAAATTAGTGGAGAGGAGATTAGTGTAGCTAATATGTTTCTGCTATACTTCAACTGACTGTAGATCAAGAACTCTTAACCTGGACTCTGAACCTTAATTTTTTTTATTACTTTCTCAAATTAATTGTTTTCATATTGTAATTTCTAATGCATTTAAAATCATTTTTATAAAAAAGGATCTTTAGAAATCATCAGGCTACCAGAGGGGGGTCCAGGATGTGAAAAAGTTCAAGAATTTAAGAATTCTTGTTTTAGATGCATGTGTGGATATTTATGTTTTTTCCTAGACATGAAATATATTCCAACTTTAACTCTGCTTTTTAGAATAAGCTCTACCTTCCTCCAAAACTCAACTAAAGTACTACCTCTTACATCAGATCTTTCTTGATTCCATCAGAGGCTCACCCATCCCCCAATTTACACACCAATTATCTTTGTATATCTTTTATGTACTTATGTACATGCTGTCTCTCCTATAGACTATAAACTCCTTGAAGCCAGAACCTGTTTCATTTTTGTTTTGGAGACATTTAGTTTTGGGCCTTGGTAGGCCCAATACATTCCAGAATCCAGAAGATTCCTCTCTCACAGCATACTTTTAAACTGGGCATTCAGCCTTCACTCAAAGTGAAGTGATTGCTGTTTTAAGAAAAAACATGAAGTGCAACATGATATTTGTGGAAATATGTGTAGAGGAATTGCACATGTTTAATATATATTGGATCACTTGCTGACTGGGAGAGGGGAGGAAGGGAGGGAAAACATTAGAACACAGGGTTTTGTAGGGGTGAAAGTCAAGAAAATTGTCCATGTATATATTTTGAAAATAAAAAGCTATAATTAAAAAAATAAACACAAAAGGTAAAATCTTAAAAAAGAAAGAAAGAAAAAAGAATAAATCAAATCTAAACCTAGATGTTTTCTGCTTTCACCCATTGCTTCTTAAGCCAGACAGAAGAAGCAGAACTTTTCCTCTACATGACAGCTTTTGAATAATTAGACCAGAGTTGTTATGTCATCCCTCGGTCTTCTTTTCTCCAGTATCATCATCCCTAGATCCTTTGGTCTATGTAGTGATTTTGAAGCCCTTCATCTTCCAGCTTCCTATCCTTTGAATGCTCTCCAAGGTATCAGTTGTCTAGGAATGACTTTAGGACAAAGTACAGCAACTAGGATGGAACCTAAAAATATATTTACATAATTCGCATTGTTTACATTTGTGGCTTTGTGCTAAAAAAAAGTTATCCCTCCATAAGTAATTTAAATTAATTTTAAAGCATCTAGTTATTTTTTAAAAATCAATCCATTGCCTAAATAATCTATGCTCTAAGTATCATATGCAGTTGATAGATATTTCTTTAGAACTAAATACAATCATACTAAGAGGCAGCTAGGTGGTGCAGTGAATAGAACATCAGCCCTGAAGTCAGGAGGACCTGAGTTCAAATGTGACCTCAGACACTTAACATTTCCTAGCTGTGTGACCCTGGGCAAGTCACTTAACCTCAATTGCCTCAGCCAAAAAAAAAACAAAAACAAAAACAAAAAAACTCTGAATCTACCAAAAGACCTATTATTTTTTATATTTACTGGAGGGAAAAAATAAGTATGATAACGGTCTCTTATTCTACCTTCTTTTCATGTCCCTCTGCCTACTCAGGCATATTTCATGGACACTGGAATATGATTTGAAGAGATGGGAAAACAACTACTTTTTCATGTTATGCTAATCTGTGAAAGCTCCCGGCCCAGTGTACTTGTAGGTTGAGACCAAGAGGAGTAAATGGAAGGGTTCTTTTAAGGTAGCAGGCAAACCTAAAGGCCCATAATTAGTTGCCATTTCCCCTGTGGACATGTGGGTTGTTCCATGAGCCTTCTTGGGTATTGCAGCCCTCTTGGTAGAGGCTACCACAGGTTGAAGGAGGTTCCACATTGATTGCCTATTTATTTGTATTCTCCCCCAAAAGAGCTGCATACCACCTCCGGTGGTAGTATTTCTTTGCTCTCTTGGGTGCAACACTCAACATCAAGTCAGTTTCACGGCTCTCTCCACACGCAAGTATAAGCTTCCATTCCAAAAACACCACGAAGATGGCTTCACATCTAAATTTTCTGGTCAGTGGATTGTGCCTTTGATTTCAGAAAAGCATTAACAAACAGAGAAATCAAAGAAATTGGTCCATAAAAGTCATTCTCTTAGACTCGTGCGAAGAAGGGGAGCCGTGAAAAAAAACTAAGTCTTTCCCTTTTCTCCCCACCCTCAAATTCCGCTCTATTTCTTTAAAGAATGCCAGTCTTTCTGCCTGGAACTGGCACATGGAGGAAAGCGCAGAAGAATTCACTGTCTGTGAACATTTACAGAATCATCTGGCAGGGAAATTCAATGGAAGCTCGGCAGAGTCGCCTTTGTTTGACTCGGAGGATTGAGGCTCCTCAGCTTTCATTCGCTATATGGGGGAGGAAGGGGGAAGGAAAGGGGTGTGATCACGCCTGCTCCCACAGCCGCTTTGTGCGGATGCATTTCCTTGCGGGTTTGCCAGGTGACCTCTGACCCCATCCCACCCCCGCGCCTGTACCCGGCCAGTTCCCCCACAACAACTGCTCCTTAAACGAGCCAGGCTGGTGAAGTCAGGCTCCACTACTGCTGCCCTAATAGAACACTGACTTTTTGGGGGCCTTCGTGATCAGAATCCGAGTTGTTGTTTTTTGGGGTCGTTTTTGTGTTTTTTACAGCCGAGTGACAGAGTAGAAAGACGCTCAGATGACCCTCAACATTAGAAAAGAAGCCTATTTTTGCAGGCTTGTCACAGTGTTGAAGGGACAAGGGGGAACCACACTTTTAGGCCCCACAGGCCGTCCTGGCTTTCTGTTCGACCCTCAGCACCCATGAAAAGGTAAATAATGGGGGTGGTGAGCTGAATTTCCACCGGGCGATCCTGGAGGAAAGCTGGAAGAGAAAAGAACCGAAGCGATAAAGACAGGTCCTCCCTTTCCTTTGCCTTGTACCAGGAAGAGGTGGCTGTGACTCAGCCCCGGGCTCCCCCACCTCCTCCACAATGGCCTACTTTGATTGTGTGTTGTTTTGACTTTCCTGGGCTTTCAGTTACATTTGCTACAACTATTCATCTGAATTGCATTTACCGCCCACTTCTTGATTGACTCCCATGCTGCCACCTCTTCTACAAACGCTGAAAGGTCTGCTTCCAGATGTGAAAACTGAGTTATAATGAGTCACATGGCCCTCGGCCTTAACACCCTTTCTCCCCGGTCCTCACCTTGCAGAAAGGCCACCAATAAGAAGAGCCCCTAGTTTTCCTGATCTACAAACCACTCCATTTATAATTTGGTATCTCACTTTATATATGCATGTATCACCCCATATATATTCTAAAAGCTGTAACCTAACAGTGAAGAAAGGAAAATACTTTCTATCTGGACCCTAACAAAGAAATTGGAATACCGTATAGCACTTTAATACAGATAAGGTCATGTCCAGATTAGAACGTACTGTCCTTATTTTCACCTTCATTTAGATACTCATTCAAATCCTGAATCCCCCACACACAGATATGGAAATAATAAATAAATAAATAAGATTTTTAGATTGAGTGGGAGATAAGGACTGGGGAGTCTAGAAAGGATCCTTAAAAAAAAAAGGTGCTCTTGAACTGAGATTAGAAGTACTGTGCTTATTTTCACCTTTATATAAATACTCATATTCAAATCTTGACTCCCACACACACAGATAAAGAAATACTAAATAAATAAATGAATAAATAAG
>JAJPUD010009891.1:39994-61620 GCA_023553655.1 Myrmecobius fasciatus | reverse complement strand
GGCAAGAGGCAAAGGCCAGTGGCTGGCTCTGTCACACACTTTTCCAAGAGCTGCAGGTAGGTGAGGTTCTCATGTGTATTGGGGTCAAAGAAGCCCCTGGTATCATCGGAGGGGTCAGATAAGATCAGGTTCATCGTCCGGTCAAAGTAGCCGCGCTTGTAGGCCACCTCCACGGGGACCCGGTGGCTGTGCACGGGGTCGATGATCCCACCTGTGGCAATCTGGGCTTCCAGCAAGCGGACGCCATGGTTCCTAACAATGAGGTCTTTGTTCATGGCCTGGAACAAGGAGAGCCGGTCCCCCGTGTATGGGTCCGTGTAGCCCGTCACTGCTTTCTCAGCTGACAGTAGCTTTTCATAAACATCAGGTCCGATGACATTGGCCCTGAGGGCATCCTCCACAGAGTATCTCTTGTTCTCCTTGGGGTCAATGATAAAACCTGTAGCTGCCTGAGCCTCCAAAAGAATAAGGGATGTTCCTGGTCTCAGGTAGCCCTTCCTTCTGCCTTCATAGATAGTGATCTTCTCCTGGGAGTCTGGCAGGAGCAGGCCACTGATGCACCCTGTCCCTTGCAGGTACTTCCTGACGGAGTCAAGGCCCCCCACGTCCTGGGCTGTTGTCTGTCCTTGCTCCAACTTCTCATACAGGTCCTGATTGATGATCTCTGACTTGAGAAGCTCCCTTGGCGTCACCTGGTCCCTCAGGCCTGCAAAGGTGACCCGGGAGGCGGCGGCAGCCTGGTCGATGATGGCCCTGAGCTGAGATGCCAGCATCTCTGTTGAGAGGGCTCCCTCCCGGTACTGATGGGCCAGGGCAGCTCTCTGCTCTGCTGGGATGATGTCCAAGAAGAGAAGCTTCCAGAGAGACACTCTTTGCCCTTTAAGCTTCCCTGATGTGGCAACTACGGTGGCCTTCCTCAGGCCCTCCTGGGTGGTATGGTCAATGAACCACCGTCCCTCTGAATGCCCTTTGTGATCTCCCCCAAAGAGAGGCAGGAGGTGGGAGCCAATCTCTGGATCAATGACACAGCGGGCTAGCAGCTGCTCATAGGTGAGGTTCTCTTGGGTGTTGGGGTCAAAAAAGCCAGTAGGCTGGGAGAGACTGGCAAATGTCTCCTTATCTAGACAGTTCCATTGGAAGGCAGTCTCCAGTGGCAGTCGGTGTTTCCTAACCGGATCAATGATACCCCCTGTGGCCAGCTGGGCCTCTAGAAGTCTTAGCGCCAGTTCCTTCTGTACCAGCCCCTTTCTCATGGCTTGAAAGAGGGGGATGAGACCCCTGCTGAAGGGATCTGGGTACCCCGTCACTGCCCGTTCTGCTACCAAGAGCTTCTCCCGGAACTCGGGCCCCACGAGCCCAGCCCTAACAGCTTCATCCAGCCCCAGCTTCTTTTCACTGGCAGGGTCCATGAGGGAATAGGTAGCAGCCTGAGCTTGGAGGAGGGCAAGGGCAGTGCCCGGGGGAAGGAGGTGCTCCATCAGGGCCTGGTAGATGCTCCTCCTCTGGCCTGTGGACAGTGAGATGACCCCAACTATACTGCCTGTTCCCTCCAAATAACATTGCACTTCTTCCCGGGCCCTCACTTCAGGCACAAGCAGCCTTCCCTCCTTCAGGTCTTCAAACACCTTCCTAGGCAGGATGCCAGCCTCCAGAAGCTGTTCGCTGCTCACCATCCCTCCCAGGGATGGGAAGGTGATCTTCAGTGGGAGCAGGGCCAGCCCTGTGGCAGGGCTCAGCACACACCTGCTCCTAAGCTCTTGATAGGTGAGTGGCTCCTTTGTGTTGGGGTCCGAGAAGGCCCGGGGACCATCAGCTGTGGGGTCAGACAGACTGTGGCCTGTCTCCTCATCCAGGAGGCCCTTCTGGTAGGCAAGATCCAGTGAGACACGACCTCCCTGGGCAGGATCTATTATGCCACCCGTGGCCAGCTGGGCCTCCAGCCAACTCAGGCCTGAATTCCTGGCCACAACTTCCTTGTGGAGAGCCTGGAAGAGGGGCAGCTTCCCCGTCCCGTAGGGATCAGGGTAGCCAGTGAGGGCTTGCTCAGCTGTGAGTAGCTTCTCTTTCAGCTCCAGGCCTACTAGCCCCTGTTTCACAGCCTCAGCCACAGGGAGCAGCTGACCCTGAATGGGGTCAATGAGGCCCCCCGTGGCTGCCTGGGCTTCAAGAAGAGTCAGTCCTACCTTGGCTGGGAGTAAACCTCGCTGGATGGCTTCATAGAAGCCCAGGGGCTGGGCTGAGGCCTCCAAGTATACCCCAGCAATGGGGCCTTTCTCCTGGGGACAGGTCTCTCCATCATCAGAAGTCACAGGAAACTCCATCCTGGATTTAGGAGGGACAGCTTTAGTCTTCGGGGGCTTGGGAGCTTGACCTGTTTCAGTGTCATTGACCGAAATGACTGAGTCTCCATTCAAAGGGGCAGTCGAGACATGTCCCACATCCATGTCCATGTCCTGTGGGCTCCTCTCAAGCAGTGTTCACGTCCTAGGAAGGCGGAAAAGCAAAGAAAAGGCCTAATGATTTGAAGTGCTTGAGACCACCATGAGGCCTTCCAGAAATCCCTACCCAAAGTTCTTCCTTCAGTCGTTGGAGGAAAGGAAAAGGACCAACAGAGGTTCCTAGGGCAACGATCAAGTCTCACAGTCTTTGAGTTGGAAGGGACTAGAGAAACCCTAATCCAAGCCCTCCTGAACAGAAATCCCTTCTGCCACATTTCTGAAAGAGAACTAATTGTTGGGAAAGTTTTTCTTTACATGGAGCCAAAATACATCTTCCCCACTCAGGCAATTGGGGTTAAGTGACTTGCCCAGGGTCACACAGCTAGGAAGTGTTAAGTGTCTGAGACCAAATTTGAACTCAGGTCCTCCTGACTTCAGGGCTGGTGCTCTAACCCCTGTACCACCTACCTCAAAATATACCTTTTTGTAATTTCTACCCATTGTTCCTAGTTTTGACCTCTGTGCCTGGTAGAACAAGGACAATCCCTCTTGTACATGACAGTCCTGGAAGTCCCTCCTCATGCCCCCTGAGGCTTTTCCTCCATGATAAACATCCTGTTTTCTTCCAAGTGCCCAGCTGCTGATGTTTCTCTC
The DNA here is from genome assembly GCA_023553655.1 of Myrmecobius fasciatus. Lineage (NCBI taxonomy): Eukaryota > Metazoa > Chordata > Mammalia > Dasyuromorphia > Myrmecobiidae > Myrmecobius > Myrmecobius fasciatus. The sequence continues at coordinate 58,528 of JAJPUD010009891.1, read as the reverse complement.
TACTCTGAATGTCTCTTGTGCATACTAATTTATGTATTTATTAGTATGGGAGCTGTTTTCTGCCTTTCTCTGAGTATCTTCAGTACTTAGCACAGTGCCTGGCACGTAGGTGCTTAATAAATGCATGTTGATAGACTGATTAATTGGTGTAATCTGATTTCTGTTCTCATCCTGATTGCCTTCTTCTAGATGTACTCCAAGAATTCAGCAAATAGGGCAGAGATATGAGGCTGGAGCTAAGGGGGCAGGAGCTGGATGATGGCAAAGATCCACAGAATGACCCCCTTGCTACTTTTGTCCTTTGGGTCCACTAGAGAACCAACATGGTCACCTGGCTGGAGTCTGAGGTTCGAGGGAGAAATGGGGACTGGAGGATGAGACTTGAGCCAGCGTAAAGGAGGATGTTAAGATTGGGCTGGAATTTGATTGGAAAATGGGGTCTAAATTAGTTAGCAAGGTGGCATGGTAGATTGAGCTGGGCCTGGAGTTAGGAAAACCTGAATTTAAATCTCGCTTCAGACACTAAGTGAACAAGTCACTTAACCTCTGTTTGCCTCAATTTCCTCAACAGTAAGATGGAGATAATAATAGCACTGTTGTGAAAATCAAATGATATAATAATTATAAAGTACTTAGCACAGTGCCCGGCACATAGTAAACTCTATATAAATAAACTATTATGATTATAATCATCATTATTTTTAGTTGTGAATGGAGAATAGGAATTTAGGCTTAGATTGGGATGATGAGGGGAAAAGAGATCTGGGCTAAAGCATAGAATCTTCTTTCAGTCTTTCTTTTTTCTTTCTTTCTCCTTCCTTCTCCCCTTCCTTTCTTCCTTTCTCCCTCCTTCTCTTCCTCCTCTCCCTTCCTTCTCTTTCTTCCTCTTGCCTTCTATTTCTTCCTTCTTTTCCTCCCTCCCTTCCTTCCTTCCTTCCTTCTTTCTCTTCTTCCCTCCTTCTGTCCTTCCATCCTTCCTTCTTTCCATCCTTCCATCCTTCCTTCGAAAAGACTTCACAAAAGAGATGGTACTTAATTTGGACCTTGAATGTCAGGAAGGATTTCATCAGGAAGGAAATAGTACACAAGACATTCTAAGCAGCACTAGACATGTATGAGTCATTTGAAGAGGTGAGAGTTAAAGGTGTGGGAGTAGAGAAGATTCACTGAGGAAAAGTGGAGACTGAGGCCATGATACAAATAGATCACTGGAAGAAACTAGGGATATTTTGCCTAAAGAAGCTTGAGGCAGTGTGAGATTATCTCTGAGGTTTTTTCTACCTCTAAAATCATATGGTCCTATATATGACATGATATCTTGTTTTCAGAAAATGATACTAGATTTGTCTTTCTTAGTCCCTGGGATAGAATATGAAGTAATGATTGAATGTTATAGATAGGCATGTACTGATTCAACATAAGAAAAAACCTTCCTGCCCAGTAATTGAATAAATTGCCTCAGTAAGTAAGGAATTCCCCATCACTGGAGATCTTCCAGTCCAGACTAGATGATTCCTTGTGGGAAATGTTATAGAGAAGATTCCTTTTGGTGCAAGTTGGTCCAGATAATAAATTGCACATATTTATATAGTAATACCTCCTAAGGCCATGCTCTAAAAGCATATGCATCTAGGAATACCTGCATTTAGGAGGCAGAAGACGAAAGAAAAGCTGAAGAGTAAATAAAACAGCTACAAAGATAGGAGGGGAATGAGAAACAAAGAGTTTCTCAAAGAAGGGGGAACAGAAGGGAGAGTGCTGTACTGCTGATAGGCCATGGATGAGAACTGAAAAGTACTGGATTTGGCAATGAGGAAGTGGTTAGTGACCTTGGAGAGTGATAGGAACAGGGCCAGACTGCAGGCAGCTGAGTAGAGTGTGGGTGGTGAAGGGGTGAGGATAAGGAAAAGCACTTTGATAGTAGTTTGTCATGAGGTTTCATAGTACCAGAGGAAGCAGCCCACAAGGCTGGAGGCAGTCCTGTTCAAGAAGGCTTTATCTTGGTCTGGCCCCTGCCTCTTGTGGGCCATAAGACCCCAGCTTCAATAGGAGAGACCTGTCTTCCTCCTTATGGGCAGGTGGCACTCAGGGTGAAGGTGCAGGGTGATTCAGCAGCAGCAGCCAAGGTAGGGACTGGAAACTCAGTCCCATAGCAATCTGTCAGTGCCTATATACACTTTCAGTCTTTGCATGTCTGATGTCTGACTTTCTGACGCTAGGTGGGGCTGGGTTGGGCTGGGTTGGGCATCTAGGGGTAGAGAGACAGGAGGGAGGTACTAGATGAAAAGTCTCTTCTATTTCCCCTTCATTCAACACTCCCCACAATCACCCCCCTTAAGGGTAGGATCCAAGGGACGAGAGAGAAGAGAAAGAGGGAAGGGAAAGGAAAGAGAAGAGAAGGGCTGCAGAAAAGGGAGCCTAAGAGGGACCAAATTAGGACCTACTACCCAGGATGCAGTAGAGTCACTATAGCCATCCCTTCTTCTTCCTAGACTCTCCAAGGCTAGCCATCCCTTCTTCTTCCTAGCTCTCCAAGCCCATTGCCTTCTGGGATCATGGCAGGGAAAGGCCCCTGTTTCAGGCTAAGTCAATTTCCCCTCCCCCTGACCTTTGTCTAGTGTTGAGGTGGCCATGGGCAGGGAGCCCAGAGGTTGGGAGGGAAACTGAATAAAAAAAGTGTTCTCCTTTAGCCCCTGGCACTGTAATGATGGGCAGAGATCAATAAACCGATAGAATTGCCTGGAATGGGTGAGGCTCTGACAGGGGAGGGAGAGGAGAAATTTGGATGAATCTCTTCCTATATCTCCCCTCCCTCAAATTAATTAGGGGATCAGCACCTCCTCTAACTCTCTCAAGTCTGAGGCTCCAAAAATCAGCATATAGTACATGGCCCCTAGAGTTGGCATATTGACCTCAGGGACTGTGGGAACTAAGAGCAATGGTGGGGAGGGGAGAGGGTAAGGTGAGAAAGGTAGGTATAGGGATGAATTGTAGAGAAGTTCATTTAGATTTCCTGACCCCAAATCTAACTGAACTTCTCTACAACTGCCAACTCTAGGGGCCACGTATTATATGCTTGTTTCCCTGAGGTCTCCAAAGATTGGAAGACTTTTTAGGTTATGTTATAGAGAGGGCTCTTTTTCAGCTGTAGGTTTGAACTAGATGGATTTTGTGAATTCCCTTCTTTCTCTGAGCTTCTGTGACTTGATCTTTCTGAGTTTCAGTTTCCTCATTTATAAAATGAGTATGCTCTAAGGTCTCTTCTCCAGTCCTCTGATCATCTATGTAAGAAAGGAGGCCTCTTCTGAGGGAACCAGGGAATATTTCTGTCTGCCCTCCCTCTTTAGACTGGCCCTTCTTCTAGTACTAAGCATTCTCCTCCCAAAAATCAGTGGGGAAACATTGACAGGACCTTCCTTAACTCCAGCTTCACACAACTATCTGAGAAGGAGTGGACTCTGGGCCAGGGATAGGATGGGCTGAAACTTCCTTAATGCCTTGCAATTCCTCAGACTCAGTGAATATAAGAATTGAAAGGGATGTTGGGGACCTGAGGTTAGCCCCTTCATTTTCTAGAGGAAGAATGGGATACCCTAAGAGGAGAGGAAATTGCCCAGTAAGTTGGCCAGAGCTGGAACAAGACTTCCAGGTCTCTTGAACCCGGTGTCTGTATGGAGCTTATTGCTCTCCCTTCTCTCCACTCTTTCAGGATTATGGCTTCTTTGGCCTAAAGAAGCCAGCCCAGCCCCACCTGTTTATCACAGGTTGTTTGTTCTTAGTTCTCAAAGACAACCATGACAACCCATGTAGGTACAAAGAAGGAAAATACCAATACCTTCCCCCACTCCCAATTCCTGTAAAATCACTAAGAATAGGGTCTACCCAAAACAATATCCCCTTCCCCCTCACATACACATACAGACACACCTAGGCTAAGATCAGGGACCATCTCTCTCCCATATCTCCCAAGCCAGGCAGAAGCACCCTTACACAAAGATCCAAATGTCACACCCAGGGCTGGCCCAGGGATGCCCACATACTTGCTTCCCAAATTAGGCAAGGTTCCCTCTACAGGACAAAAATAATACCTAGACCCAAGGATTCCCCCAGCCTGCCCTCAAACCCACAAATAACCTGAGTCCAAGGACTCCATACCACCCCTACCTACCGGCCCCTATCTCTCCACATTCTTAGATCTGAAAAGGACAACTGATGAGAGGGAAGAGAAGGGAGGATGGGTTATCATCATTGCAGGAGGACTATTCAAGAGGAAGCAGAACCTGGTACCCATGAGGGAGCTGGTCCTTGGACCTACTCTGGGTAGGATGTGTCCAGATCCCTGATATCTAAACCATTCCTATCATATTCCCAGGTCATAGGATACATGCTTTTATTTCTCTGGACAGTTATTCCAGAAGGAAAAAACAAAGAGAGGAGGCAGGTTCCATAAAAACATAAAGATGAACTTCTTCACCAGTAAAGCTACCCAATAATGAAATGGGCTCCCTTGATAGGGAAGGAACTCCCTAGTATTGAAAAGTGCTCAAAGAAACAATGAATAGATTTAGAACTGAGATCATTATGGCCAACTCTCATTTTTACAGAGAAGAAAACAGGTTAAGAGAAGGAAAGTGACTTATACAAGGTGAGATGATTAAATAAGTCACCAGGGTTGAACCTAGACCCTCTGAGATCAAAACTAGTGTTTGTGCCACAGATCCCTCCATCCAGTCTCTCTAGTTGAAGAGAATAATCACTGCTCAGCCATTTAAAGCACTTTTGAGGTTTTACACAGTACTTTACTCACAATTCTCCTTGAGGCAGGTTATTATTCTTAATTTATAGATAACATACATATATACACATATATATACTATATACAGAGAGACAGAGTTAGAGAAGGAGAGAGACAGAGGGGAGAGACAGAGACAGAGAGAGGGGAGAGACATAGAGACAGTGATAGAGGAACAGACCTAGAGAAAGAGAGACAGACAGAGGGACAGAGACAGAGAGAAGAATCTGCTTTCTCTGGTGCCCTTTCAGTTCATTCATTTTACAAAGGATATGCATTCCTAGGATTGAGAACAGATTCTCAGAAAGGTGGTAGATGACTAAATTCACCTCTGGGATGCAGTCTCCTCATTCCCAGGGTACATTTGCCCTCATTTCCAGGGACAATTCTCTCATTCTTAGGACTTGATCCTTAGGAAACATGCCCCTCATGTTTCCTAAGGGACACACTTCCTTTATTCCCAATACACATTCCCATCATTTCTTGAACAGGCTCCGTAGTGACTAGATATTTCTCACATTCCGCCAAACTACAGTCATGTCTTCTCTGGATAAGGTCTCAGGGATTCTGAACCCACTTGAACCAACTCCCTCCCTGCCCCGAGTTCATAAGTTTGAGAATCTGTTCCAGGGACCCCTGGGAGTCCAGACCAGGCTCAGTGAGAGATTGATTTTCACTTCCTTTCTCTTTTCAGTACCGTCCCAGAACAAAGGGACAAGGTTTGAAAAGCACTAGGCGCTCCAAACTACAATTCTCAAATCCTTGTAAGGGACTGCAGCTCCAGGTTTCACTCCGCCCATAATTTCCCATTCCTAAAACCAGGAGTCTAGATTCCCGGAAGAATAACCTATGATTTTCCAATCGAACTCCCATTATTTAGTCCAGGATTGTTATTCCCATTCAGCTCAGAAATCTAGGTACTTCACTTGGTAACTTCCAATTTTTTCAGCCTTAGATACTTGATTCGCCTTAACTCCCCCTCTCTTTAATACCAGAACTCCGGAGTTCGAACCCCACATTTCTAAGCTAAGGACACCTCCCTCTGACATGATCCCATATCATGAAGCCAAGGTTCCCTACCCTTCAGACACCCTCAGCGAACACCTGTAGACTTCTCCGAATTTGGTGAGTGCCAGCTGCTGCAGTCTCTCGGTCCCAGTCAGCTTCCCTTGCTACCTCCGCACATTTTAAACTTGGTACCTCCCGGCACCTCTCAGCCCTTCCCTACGCCTAAGCGGCCAGAGCTGAAGGCTCCTCCCTTTGGCCAGCCCTTCCCACTCCGCCTTCTCCAGCCCCGCTCCTCTCCTGGGATTGGGGATTCCGGGGGGAGAAAAGAGGTTGTAGAAGGGGGAGGGTTGAAGCCCAGTCTGGAGCAGAGAGTTGGAGGTTTAGGTTAGTTGAGAAAACGGCACCAGGTGGAGTGAGGGTGGTAGACAGGGACAGGGAACAAAGTACACCTGGGAGGGGTCTGTAGAACCACACCCCGCCCACCGCCACCCCCCAAACTGGAGGTGAGGCAGAAGGAGGGATGAGGATGTAGCCCCAACTCTGACTCTTTGGACCCACCCCCGAGGGTGGAGCAGCCTGACGAGTACTAAGCAAGTTGTGTGTGAGTACATACAAGTACATACAATTGAGGACCTACTCCAACTCTGGCCCCCCTCCACCCCCCACCCCACCCCCGGGCCGGGAGCTGCCCGCTTGTGGTGCTAGTAGCCAGGGGTGGGGCCTGTTGCTGGGGATGGGGGAAATCAATGTTTCAGGGCCCCTCCTTGACTCCCTCTCTGCTCAGGATGACCCACGTCAGGGGAAAGGAATGTGCTGGTAGGGGGAGGGGGCACACAGGTAGAGCTTGGAAGGGAGCATCCGAAGACCCAGAGTGGTTGTGAGACGGGAGATCTTGAAAGAATTAATGACCATCATTCTCCTTCCCAAAACCTCACCCTCCAGTCCCGAAATAGTCCAGGTGAGTCGAAGCGAGGGCTGGGGGAGGAGAGGTCTTCCCTCTCCAATATGGGAAACCCAGTCTTCTCCCCTTCTTAGTCTTTCGGGACTTTGGGGTGTAGAGGTGCTTTCCTAGGACCCCCAATCCCTAAATACTTGCGTGAGTCAGGACAGGGAATGGCAGTGCAGGGATCCCGGGTCAGCCCTGCCTTCACATATATTACCTCATATGCAAGCAGTTCCATCCTATCACTCCATGTCAAAACCCTGAAGTCTGAGAGGTGTTTCTGGGTACCTGGCCCTAAGTAAACTAGTTACCTAAGACAAAGCTTCTTAAACTTTTCCTTCTCGCGACTCCTTTTTTTCCGAGAAATTTGTATGTGCCCGGGATATATTGGTATATATACAAATAATATATTTACTGATAGGAAATCATAATTTCCCGATCTCCATTATGAGACTCCATCACGACCACAGTTTAAGAATCTGGGACCTGGGATCTGGTACCGAACATATGAACCAGATGCAAGTGACCAGCTCGAAGATCCCTAACCTACTCGGTTTCCTTCAAATCCTCGATTGTAGATAGCCTGTCTCCCCACCCCCCACCCCTTCTGGCTGGTGCTGAGGTGGGGGGGGTGGGGGTGGGCGTGTGGTAGCCTAACTGAGGAATTGTAGGGGTGAGTCCACGATCCCGCCCCTAGCAGTTCCTTCTCCCTTCTCCAGACACACGGCGCCCCGAGGGAAGGACCATTTATATCTAGTTTACCAGGGAAATTCTGGGCCGACTGAACTTTGCGTGGGGGAAGAGGGAGGACAGGGCGATTAGGACAGCCGAAAGAGACTAATTAGTGTTTATATAAAACTTTATTGCTGGGGTGTGAGGGTGGCGGGAGACCTAAGCCCCTGAAGGCAGGGCTGCTGGTGGACTGGGCTCCTCTGCTATTAGCAGGGCACACACAGATACATGTGAAAGCACAGAAGTTCATATAGCCTACCTAGGGCTGGGCTCGCCCGGCTCATTTCCCCAGCCCAAGGATTCCCAGTGCCCCACCCTGCTCCCATCCACATTTACCGCCGGCTGGACTGCCTTGGAACACTGGGGGTAAAAGGTGGGGAAAGAGGGATAGGTGTGGATCTTTCCCCCCACACCCATCATTGTTACCCTCCTCTGCCCTAAAAGACCTGGGCTCCTTCCCCCTCAGCAATTGGCCTCTAGGTTGGTCCACAGCTCAGCTTTGCTCAGGCTGTATTCCTGTGTCCTCCAGCCCCTGCTTGCTCTCCTCTGGTTCACTCTTCCTCTGTTCTGGTACTGGCTCTTTCCCCTCCAGTTCTTGCTCTGTCTGTCCTGGTGCCCATTCTGTATCCTCTGGTGCCTTCTCTCTCTGCCCTGGTGCCCCCTCTATGCCCTCCACTGCCCTCTCTGACTGTCCTGTTGCCCACTCTGTGCTTTCCACTGCCCTCTCTGGCTTTCCTGCTGCCCACTCTGTGCCTTCTGATGCCTTCTCTGGCTGTCCTGCTGCCCACTCTGTGCCCTCTGCTGCCTGCTTTGTCCTTTCTATTTCCTCTAGTGACTGTTCTAGAGACTCCTTCCCCATCACTTTTGTCTCTTCCTGAGATCCCTTTTTTGTCTCTTCCAGAGCCCTTTCCTTCCATTCAGGTACCCACTCTGCCCCATTCAGTGCCTGCTCTGTCTTTTTCTCTTTTAGATTCTTTCTCTCTTCCGGTGCCTTTAATCTTCCCTTTGGTTCCTGCTCTGCCTCTTCTAGTGTCCTTTCTTTCCATCCTGGTTCCTGCTTTGTGTCCTCTGGTGCCCACTCTGCCTCGAGTACCTGCTTTATTTCCTTCTGTTCCTTCTGTGCTTCTTTCTCCAGCACCTGTCCTGTGCCCTCCAGTGCCCACTTTGTCTCTGCTACCTGAACTGTCTCCTCAAGTTCCTGGTGTGCTTCTTTCTCTGTTTCCAGTTCTGTGCCCTCCAATGTCCCCTCTGCCTCTTTCCCACCTGCCCTCTCTGTTTTCTCTGGTCCCTGAGCATTGCTCTCCAGTGTCTGCTCTGTCTTTGATACCTGCTGTATCTCCTCTGTTACCGGCTCTTTTGCTTTCTCTGGCATATGTTCTGACTCCTCTGGTGCATGCTGTGTGGCTTCTAGAGCCTTCTCTGTGCTTTCTGAGTCAGGTACCTGTCCTGTACTCACAGGTACCCTGATAGGCTTGCTTTCCACAGATAGGTCTATAGCTGCTCTAGGCTTGTTATCACTGCTACCAGTGAGCTGTGTGGTGCTGAATGGGCGGGATGCCCTGTCCCCAGAGCGGGTTCTCCGAAGCACTGACTGTAAGAGGGAAGAGAAAAGAGATGGCATCAGTATCTTGGTCTCACCCTTATGCCCACCCTTGCCCTTTCCAAGCCTGGCTGCTACCTTCCTCCTTCTCCACCCCTGCTTGGGGTGTCAATGGCCATGGGCAGGGTAGAATCTCTGCTCAGGAAGCTACCACTGGCTGAGGGAGGTTCTAGAGGTGAATGTCAGGGACCTTGGTGACATGAGACAATGGAGTCAAGGGGTTCCAAGGGAGAAGACTAATCTGACTATCCAAATGCCTTCCTGCCTTCCACCTATCAATCTCACCTTTCGGGCCTGGGGGCTGTTGGGAGCTGAGGCGCTGCTGGAAAGGCTGAGGTTAGAGGCAGAACAGCTCCGAGATAAGGTTTTATGAGGGGGGTCAAGGTTCCCATCTGGAGTCAGGAATTTCTCATTAATCTTTAGGTTGGTTCTTCCCTTCACTGGCAAAAAGAGAGGGGAGGCCAAAGAGTTATATGCATTTAGGCAGGATGGAGGGAGAGGAGAAGGAAAGAGGGTTTATCAGTGTCTCTACTCATTTTACCTCTCCCCTTTGCCCCCGCCCCCGCATTTTCCTCCTGTAGGTTAAATCCATTGACCTTCAACTTACCCTACTGCTTTTCCTGCTCTTGCCTTTATATGGCAAGTTCTGTCTCTCTGACTTCTGACTCATGGCCCTCTGGCTTGTCCTGACCTTCATTTTTCAGGTATACCTTTACCTTAGTTGACCCAACTAGCCCAATGTGGTCATACTAAACATTCAGACCTCTCCCCCATCCCCGAGTCCCACATTCTTTGCATTAATCACAAATGTCCAAGTCCCATTCTTGTGTCTGCCCTGAGTCTCCATCTTCTCATACGCATAGCTCCTCAGCTCATATTCAGGCCCTACTTCCATTTTGAAAATGAGCTTCAGCTCACCTCTGAATATGGACAACTCCCAAGCCTACATCTCTACCTTTAATCTCAGCCTCTGAGTCTTTCATTCCATTACCTCATTTCTGTACTGGAAAAAAAATGGCTGAAAATTGCACATCCTGCAGGTTGTGATCCAGTGTTGGATGAGTAGCTCATTGAGTGACATTATTGGCAAATATCTCTTGAACAGATTTTTCAGGTAGATAATGAAATGGATACAGAAGTCAATGGAGGTAAAAGAGACACAAACTAGATCATGTCTGGGAATGATCTCTAGAAGAACAGTCTACATCTTAATCTCAAGACCTTTCAGATAGCCAGACCTCAGTTCCTGTCCCAGCACAGGATCAGACTCATGCCCCTTTGGTCTATTCCACTTTAGTTTTTGTAGAGGTCCTTGGTCTTGTCCCAAGGCTTTCTCCAGCACCCAGTTTAAGAAAAACTGCCTCATTTCTTCCAGCTTCTCTCATTTCTTTAGTGCTTGACCACAAGGCTAGACTCCCTTTGGCCATATCTCTGTCTCCTGTGTGCTGTGAGGCAGGCCTCATGGTACCTTAAAGGACACATCCCAACCATCTACTAGGAGGATGAATCATAAAGGAGATTGATGGACCTTTTATTTATCTGCTTGCCTCAAAAGACTTCTCTCTCACTATTGATAGTTTGCCTCTGCTTATTCACCAATGGTCAGTATGCTCTTCCAGCCCAGCTCAGACTCTTTCCCATCCTAGTAAATCTAAACCCTCAGCCCCAACTTGTTCCCACCCTCTTCCCTCTTTCCCTTTCTGGATATCTCCGCCCCTTCCACTGTTTTCTGTGGAATGCCTGTTCCATAATTAACAAATTTGTTTTTTTTTTTTATCTTAAACCTTTTTCTTTCTTGGTCCTTCCATTTTCTGGTTCTCATGTCTGATGATTGTGACTTTAACACTTGGTCTTTCACTCAATGGTTGTGGTAGGTAAATCTAAATATTCTTTGCTTTTCATTGCCACTTCTAGACTCTCCCTCAACCACCATCAGTCAACAGACTCCTCCTTCGAGATTCAAATTATTCAAATCTATCTACTCAAACTAGATCTGGGATTTTATTTATTGAACCCAAAGGATACTCTCCTTTCATCTTTAATGAATTTGGTGCTTGGATTACAGTCTTTCTATCCTGAGTCCTGCTGTCATACTACATGACTTTAGTATATCAAATAATGCTCCCTCAACCACCCTAATTTACCTTTTACAAACCACTTAGTTGTCATGGTCTATTCCTCCATTCTACCTTAGCTACACAGAGATCTTAGGCCTTGATCTTGCCATTACTCACAAATGTTCCACTTTTAGGTTCATGAACTGTGAAATTCCTCTCCCTGATGACATTTTGCCAAGCCTTATCCTTAGATTCCTCCCACCTGCTTCCTTGGTTCTATTCATGTGTTACTGAATAGAAAAAGAGAAAATCATGGAACCATGCTCTCCCAAAATGATTCAATAACCCCCTCGACACAGTTGCTATTTCAAGCCTTTTCATTTCTCCTCAAAACTCCCATGGGCCTAATACTTTTCAGTTAAGGATCTCACACCAAAAATTAAGGCCAAATTTTTCCCCTCTCTTCTTTCCATATTACCCAGACATCTCTCAACAATATTTCTTCCTCCAGCCCTGTCTCACATGAAGAAGTAACCCTACTTAATAAGCATGTACTTTTTGCATGCACTTACTCACATCCCCTTTTCTTTCCTATAGCACATTGCCTCTTCTATCATTCCTATTCTAATATAAAATCTCTTCCTATTTTCTTCCTTGCTTACAAACATGCTTATGTCTGCCCAGATTTTGTTTTAAATTTTGTTAAGGAAATTGAAGTTGTGACTTGCCCACTGTCACACAGCTAGTATGTGTCAATTTTCTGAGAATTTGTTCATCCTAGGCGTTCTTCCCAGTTCCTTTAACTGACAATCCTCTCTACAATTTCTTAATTGCCCTGATTATTGCCCATCTAGAGGCTTTCTCTAATCCTTATCTTGGATACCTCTCCTTTCTAGGTTTCTGTAACAGTACTCTCTCCTGATTCTCTTCCTAACTATCTGACCACTCCTCAGTCTTCATTGCTGGCTCTTCCGTTAGGTCATACTCAATAATGGGAGGTATCCCTCAAGGTTTTGTCCTGGGCCCTCTCCTCTGTACTATCTTTTTGGATCTCATCAGCTGCCATGGATTCAACTATTGATTCTAACCATATTATTTCTCAGATCTATATATACAGCCCTAATCCCTCTACTGAGTGCCATTTCCACATCACCTGATTTCAAAATTGATGCCTGCTGAAGCACTGCACTGAACAACTTTTGTTTGGTTTGCTGGCTGAGTTGGATAGATATGACATTAGTTCTTCCTTTCTCCATGAGATTTTTGAAAATTGTGTCCTTGAAATTGCTTTTTCTCAGCTGTTGAGAAAGTTGATATTTATCACTTTACTAGCAGTGATGAGGCACTTCTGTCAGTGGTAAAAAGACTGGTGAAGAGGAGATTTCAGGCTCTTCTAGGATATCCTGGCTCTACTGTTCCAGACTTTTCAATTCTGCTTTAGTATGATGTATTATAATCTATATACTAGTGAAAAATCCTTTCTGATCACCTGAATCTGAATGGGATGTGGCAGCAATGAGCTAAATAAGCTATAGATGATCATTTGGAATACATTCATACCCCTTAGACTAGAACCAACCAGAGCTAGGGTATTTAGTAGAAAATCTGGAAAGCATGGAGACCCAGGCAAGTTTTACATAAGCTCACCTAAGGTGGGGAGCTGGAGCAACTTAAGTTCAGAATGCCATCTGCTGGCTTCTGTAGAGATTGTACATTGAATAAAATATTCAGGTCCCACTTCCTCCTCAGTACCAATGTAAAGCAATTGTTCATGGAAGTGGAATGCCCAATTCTGCTGTACAGTATTATAATTTAGTCTCTTTTTCTCTTTTCCTTATCTTGGACCTCTCCCTTCTGGGAACATACCAGTTTGCCAATGACCCTCCTAAAGCATGGTGCTAAGAAAGACAGTGGGACAAACACTTCTTTAAATTCTGAACTTGATACCTTTGTAGCTTAGAAGCGACATAATGTAGCTGCAAGAGTGTTTGACTTAGAATTAGGAAGACTTGAGTTCAGATCTTGCTTCTTCATGGCACAGCAGGAAAAGTACTGAAGTCAGAGGACTTCATTTCAAATCTCACCTCTAATATTTCCTATATTAACTTGATTATTTACTTAATTTCTTTGGTTCTCAATTTCTTTATTTATAAAATGAGGTTGTTACATTAGATTACATTAAGATTCTTAGGGTCTCTTCTAGCTCTTAGATCTAAGATCCTACCATAGCACCCTGTAGTACCAGAGATGGGAATGAAGATACAATTCTTTATTTGTAAGCTTTACTATCATTGTACTGTGTCTACTTTTCTTACCACTGTGTGTGTATGTATACATCAGATAGTATACCCTTGGCTTATGGGGAGTTGTTTATATTTTGTGTTTGTACCTACTATACCATTTTATTAAGTGCTTTTGCTTTGAGCTAATTGTGTCTACTGGCTGATTATTAAAGTAAGCATATTAATGGGGACTTGTGAATGATAGTTTTTATTTTTATTTTCAGGCATATCCTATAACTTTGAGATAGCAGCCTATTTTCAAAACCAACCTGAGAATTTGAATACCAGTGGGAGTTGGGGGAGTAGTTCCAAAAGGGTTGTTGTGCAAGTCATTGATAACAATGTTAAATAGCATAGGGTCTAATTCAAGTCCCTAGAGCACTCCACTAGAGAACTCTCTCAAAGTTGACATGGGGGCAGCTAGGTGGTGCAGTGAATAGAGCACCAGCCCTTAAGTCAGGAGGACCTGAGTTCAAATTTGGTCTCAGACACTTAACACTTCCTAGCTATGTGACCCTGAGCAAGTCACTTAACCCCAATTGCCTCAGTAAAAAGCAAAAAAAAAAAAAAAAAGTTGACATGGAATTCTCAATAATTACTCTTTAAACTTAATCATTTAACCAGTTCTGAATCTAACTTAATTGTCTATTCCACATCTTTCCATCTTTACCACAAAGATACTCTGAAAGGTTTTATAAAATGCTTTGCTAAAATTTCCACATTCTTCCCTTGATCTACCAGTTTAGTAACTCTGTCAACGAAGGAAGTGATGTTAGTCTGGCATGATCTATCCCCACTTTTTTAATTGATTCTCTTTGTTTTCACATAACAGTCATTTCCTGATACATAATCTCCTTCCCTACTCCCAACTGTACAATCTTTTCTTTGTGAAAACAGCTGAGGAAAACAGCTATGTCTGACAACGAATAGCATGACCTTGATAAAGCATTTTCTAACCAACCCAGGCTAATCCAATCCAACAAACATTTATTAAAGAACATTTATCAAGTGCAAAAAGGCACTGTCCTAGGCACTGGGAATACAAAGATAGAACAATAACCAGCCCTTGACCTCAAAAAGCCTATGTGATTCAATCTAGAATTTTGCAGGGAATTAAAATCAAAGTCAATGGCTAATAGTTTATAGAATCCCATTTTTCTCTTCCTCCTTGGAAGGTAGTAGATGTGTCCCTTTTCAGTCCTGCAGTACCTTTTCCTTCTCTGCAATCTTGTGAGACTCATTTATAATAGCTCAAAAACCACATCTTACAGTTCTTCCAGTATTCCTGAAAGTAGTTCATGAGGTCCTGGCAAATTGAACCTATCCCCAAGCCATGTAGGTATTTTTTTAGTATCTTCCAATTTATCATAGATACAAATTCCTATTGGTTATTTTTGCTCTGTCCTTTCCAGTCCAAAGGCCATTCTCTTTTGCAGAAAATAATGTAAGCAAAATAAAGAGTTGAACAAATTTGCATTATCTCATCATTCATTATCATCATTCTTTCCACCCAGAGTAGTAATCTTCCCTTCTTTGGTCTTCCTCTTTTCCTCAATATAGCTACCCCTCCCCTAACCCTACCATGATCTTAACACTTTTATGAATTTTAGCAATCTTGACACTATCCTTAAATATACTTTGGGTTTATTCTCCATTACTTTTATTGACTACATTATGGATTTTTGAAAGGCAGAGTGATGTAGTGGAAAGAGTTGGGATTGGCATCAGATGATATTTGAGTTTGAATTCTAGATCACTCTTATATGACCAGGACAAGTAATTGAACATTTTTTATTTTCACTTTCATAAGCCATAAAATGTATTATTCAAACTATTTTTGTAATACTTACTTCACAGGATCATTGTGAAGAAATCATTTTAAAAATTTTAAGGCATGATGCCAAGTTACTTGTTATTGTTGTTTTGGTTCCCAAACTGATCATTCACTTCCTCCTAGCCAGGTGCTCTGTAGTAAGTCTTACCAAAACTCCACTATTTTCTCACTCTGTTGATTGCCAAATACTCTCCAACATATGCTTCATCCTCAGGTTCATGGTCCTTAAAATTATTGCAAAACAATGCCTTTCTACCATACATTTTATATAATCTGTTGTTTTAGTACAGTGGATCTTGAAGCATGATCCTGGAATCCCTGGGGGATCACCAAGATCCTTTTTTGGGGGGGAGGGGACTGTGAGATCAAAACTTTTATCCTATTATTAAAACATTGTAAATTTTAATATATTAAATACCTGTAGAAATAGCCTACATAAACAAAAGTTCTTCAATAATTTTAAAAGTGTAAAAGCGTCCCAAGATCAAAGAGTTTAAGGACCATTGCATTAAAGTAATCTCTATTTGGGTAGGGTCTTGTTTCCTTTTTCATTTTCCTACCATCTCTAGTCAGTTGAGAAAAGAGGAAAGTGTAGTGCTGAACTATTAAAACCAGTTGCCTAAGGTAATTTTTTTTTAAGTAACAAATGTACTTTATTGATCTGCAGATTAAAACTATCCAGCAAAGATTAGTAACTACTTTATCCCCCCATTTCAACAGGTAGGCAGCTGTCAAACCTGATGGGCTCGTAGAAGCCTTGCCAGATCTCACAGCAGCATAATATTGACATTATTTGGCTTCACCTGCAGGATTAGAAAAGCAAGGTATTATTCTAGCTTAGTTCCTGAGTGCAAGGCTGTGGTCTAAATCTATTTTCTACTTTCTCTTATACTACATAATTGCCTGTTCTTCAACTTTTGCAATAGAGGTCTTCATGGAATCAAAGAAGTTGAGGCATCCCATTGGATTGATGTCCAACATACTAGGACTCTCTTTGTGTTTTATATCTTGCTTTGTAGTAGCTATGTTATGGCACTATAGTAAAGGGGCTGGGATATTTGACAAGAGGATCGAAGGCTAGAAGAGCCAGGATGTCCAAGCTGCAGAGTTGGATTTTACATTGGTATCATGAGCTCAAGGGATGGTCACTGATAGCTGTTTTGGAGACCTCACCACAGCTCCCTACCTCTTGGAGAACCATATCCTTAGAAGGAAGATGCCGGAGGCAACTTCAACTCTCTGATGATTAGTCTGCTGAAGGATGGGACCAAATAGTCCTAGTCTGGCTTGACACCAAAAGCCAGAAGGCTGTAAGGTGATTTTTTTCTTTGCCAGCATAACTTTGAAAATAGTATTCTGGAAAGTGTTTCCCGAAAAAGGCATTCAAGCCATCCATAAAGAAATGTCGACATTTCAGACAATACTAAGAGCATTGAGGCTTCACCTCTTGGGAGTTTTAAAGCCAACACCATCAATTTAATTTTCACTGTAGTTAAGAATCCAGGGAAACTGGGATTTCAGCCTGCCAAGAGCTAACCTACTTCTAACTTTGTACTTTGTTAAGTTAATAAATCTATTCAAATCTACAATGATTGAGCAATCCTTTTAGATCACTCAAAGTTGGGAAGGAGACTAGAATCTCAGTGGGATCAAGGCAGATATGAGCCAAATCTTCACAACATTTCTTTCATCCATCCTTTTCTCTTCACTGATACAGCCACCTCTGGTATGGATCCTTATCACTGTTTCCCTGGATTACTGCCATGGGGGAAACTAGAGGCCATAGGGGACAGAACACAGGGCCTGAAGTCAGGACCCTCGACAAATCACCTACCCCATCTGCCTCAGTTTCCTCATATATAAAATGAACTAAAAAAGGAAGTGGCAAAGTACTCCCGTATCTCTGCCAAGAAAACCTCAAATGGGATCATGGAGAGTTAGACACAACTGAAAAATGACTGAATAACAATTGCCTTCTGATTAGTATCTCTGCTTCAAGTTTCTCCCCACTATAATCCACCACTCGATTACTAAAGAGATTTTCTGAAAATGTAAGACTATGTCATACCTCCCACTCCCCACCAATAACCCAATAAACTCCAATGATTCCCTATTACACTTTGGGATCAAATATAAAATATTTTACTTAGCATTTAAAGTTCACCAGCTGGCTCCTTTCTACCTTACCATTCTATGATCCAGCTACATTAGCCTATTTGCTATTTTTTACTCAATACATTCTATCTCCTAAGTCCATGCTTTTGAACTGAATTCCTGGAATGCTCTCTCTCTTCAACTTTGTCTCCTAAGGCTGGTTTCCCTCATGATTCAGATCAAAGTCTGTCTTCTGCAGGAGGGAAAGAAACTTTCTGTAGTTGCTAGTGCTTTTCCCTTAATCTTTTCCTTAATCTTCCATTTGCACTGGAGGGTGAAGGAATGGAGATCCCAACAGAGAGGTCTCTGTTGTCTTTCTAGAGATATAGATTCAAGATGTCACAAAACTTGTCAAAAAAAAAAAGAAAGAAAATTATAAAAGATTTCCTTGATAGGCGACCTCACCTTCAAGATTGGTGATCACAAGTACAGAAGCATGATAAAATATTGATAGATAAATGGTAATAAGGCAGCTAGGTAGTACAGTAGAAAGAACACCAGACCTGGAATCAGGAAGAGTATCAATCAAAACAATAGTTTTGTGACCTTGGGCAACTTAACCCCCTTTGTTTACCTCAATTTTCTCATTGTAAAATAAGCTGGACAAGGAAATGGCAAACCATGCCAATAACTTTGTCAAGAAAATGCCAAAAATGAGTCTCAAAGAGTTGAACACCATTGAAACAACTAAACAACAATAAGATAATTGTAATAATGATTATCCAGATTTAGCTCTCTCTGTGTCTGCCTCCCTCCCTCCTTTCTGTCTCAATGTCTCACTCTCTTTCTGACAAAAGCAATAGCTTTTCATAGCTTTCTTTGACTTGCCTTAGTGATAATTTCATCCTTCAAAAGGTGGAGGGAATGACAAAGAAAAATTCTGATTCTAATGTGGAAAAGAATGGGTTACTGGGGATTGAAATGATGGGAATCCTAGAGAGAAAATAATTATTTCATCTTAGAGTTTGTGACTCAGTAAAGAATTCTGTCCTTAGTATCCTTATCAGTCTCAGCTCATTCTGAGCTTTAGCAGAGTTGAGAGAGAGAGAGAGAACGAGAGAGAGCGAGAGAGAGCGAGAGAGAGCGAGAGAGAGAGAGAGAGAGAGAGAGAGAGAGAGAGAGAGAGAGAGAG
>JAJPUD010009891.1:20617-39984 GCA_023553655.1 Myrmecobius fasciatus | reverse complement strand
GAGAGAGAGAGAGAGAGAGAGAGAGAGAGAGAGAGAGAGAGAGAGAGAGAGTATCAAAGAAGGAATTGAGGTGGGTGGGACAACTGTAGCTGACAACAGAGAGAAGACAGAGCTGCTCAATTCTTCTGAGAAGAGAAATGAATGACAGGAAGTTGATTCCCAAACAAATAAGGAGATAGTAAGAGAACAGCTTGGAGAATTCCTAGAGGAACTTATTTCAAATGGGACCAACCAGGCAAAGAATGAAACTGATGCTCTAGGGTAGCTCCCTGGGACTGAATTCAGTTTGTGTGATCCCAGAGTTTTGGGGACCCTGAAATGTAGATAACAAAGTCTTAGCTCTGCTATTTATAATTCATTTCAGCTCTGCTTGGATAATTGATCAGTGTTTCTGGTCAGATATTTTTTCAATACTTCCCACCCTCCATGTTCCTTTTCCAGTGGAGCACTGGATTTCAAGTCAGAGAATCTGAATTCAAATCCCAGCTTCTCTTCCAACAATAATAATGTTTAGCATTATATAACATTTTAAGGTTAACTCTATGAGGTAGGTGTTCCTTTTATTCCCACTTTATAAATAAGAAAACTGAGGCCAAGAGAAGTTAAATGATTTGTTGAGGGTCACAATTTGAGGTACAAGGCAGGATATGAACATTGGTGAGGTTTTTTTTAAATTCCCAAGTCCAGAATTATATTCATTGCACCACCTAGCTACATGCTTACCAGCTATGTGACATTAGATAAATCATTTCACTCCTTTGGTCCTCAATTTCATGTCTGAAGTGGGCTAGGATACCTCTAAAGAGCCTTCCAGCTAGAAGTCTGTGATCCAGTCCCTCCTATGCCATCCGAAGGATACATTTCCTGGTGAAAGATTCTTGTTGAATGCTACCAACCTGCTCCTTCCTTAATAATTTTAATACCTTGAATTTCTAGAGTACTTGATAGTTTACAGGGGCTTTCCTGACAATTGCCCTATAAGGTAACCAGTTCAAGCTTCACTACCCTCATTTTAAAAACGAGGAAGCCAAAGCTTACAAGAATTAACTTGCCAAAAAGTCTACTTGGGCTAAACATCAGAGCCAATGCTGGTCTTCTTATTCTTGAGAACAATGGTCCTTCCATCCCCTTTCAGAAGACTAGCAATGGTCTTGGCAATATGGAACATGTCCCTCAATAGATATGGAGTGATGCTCTCCATTATTTCCCTTCTTCCTCCTTTTCCCCCAGGACTGATACACATTGCCAAACTAGTCTTTCCAAAGCCAGGATTCTTAATTGTATATTTCCCATGGATCCCCAAAGAGTCTGGGTATAGATTTCAAAAGGTCTATGAATTTTTAAAAACATTTTTATGACTATATTCCAATATTATTGATTTTTTGTACTCCTATGTACTTTATTTTGTGTATTTAACAATATGATTCTGAAAAGAGGTCTAAAGACTTCACCAGACTTCCATATGGGTCCAGGTCACAAAATAAGTTTAAGAATCCTTGTATTACTTCTCTGCTCAAAAACTTCCAATGACTCTTTACTCACTTTCTCCAATCTAAAGTCCAAATCACTCAGCCTGACATTTAAGACTTGCCAAGTTGATTTCTCCAACCACATCCAATACTGCAGTTTCAACCCAGATGAAATTTGTGCTATCTCATCTCCTCATTCCCCCAATTCCTTCCAGAATGTATCAGGCTCATTCCTGCCTTTCTGCACTATTCATGCAAATCTCACCTGCTTGCTAGATCCCATCCTTATAAGACTGTAGTTTTGCAAAAGTCTTATCTGCCCCCAACATCTGGAACCCCCAAAGTCAGAATATGAGTTTATTCTCCTTTATTTCCACAGATTGATAGCTCCTTGAAGAAAGGAGCTAGATCAGTTCTTCTTCTGTCTCTCCCAGACTGTAAAGCTCCCTGAGAATAATGTTTAGGATTTTTTTTTCCTCTCCAGACTGAGAGCTCCAAAAGAACAGGCTCAAGTCTGCTCCCCCTCTGTTTCTTCCAGAGTGTTAACTTTCACTGGCCAAGGACTTCACACTGCCCATACTGAGCTAAGCATATAAGGTTTTGCCAGCAATGTGGCAAACTCAATATATATATATATATATATATATATATATATATATATATATATATATATATATATATATATATATATATATATATATATATGTATATATATATATATATATATTTAGTTAAGAGTCTTTTTATCTGATTTTCCCTCCCCACCTACCCCATTTCCTTGGTACCTCTACCTCTGCAAGGATCATTCTTGACCAAGAATTCATCTAGTGCAATCCAGCCTCCTCCAACACGGACCATGAGGCAGCTTCGTAGGATCCTCACCAGTCGAAGTTGCTGGGACTCCCCAAACTGGATGGAGTAAAAAGGGATCAGAGATGATGTCATCCTGGGCCAAGACAAAACAGCCCAGCATTGAGGAGGGGGTAGAAGGAAGGTCACTGAGATGGTTAATGAGAGGAAGGCAAAGGAACAGAAGCAAAGAAGGCCCCTGGCAGATACAGGGAAAGAGAGAATCAAGGGTAGGGACATCAGAGAGGACCGGCTATGTATCAAAAAGTGAGATGGTCCTGATTGTGTGTGTTGGAGCTGGGAGGGGGTGTGTTGGTTGTGTGTAGGGATAATAGGAGCACTCACTCGGTAGCGATTGGCACTGATTTGTTCCACCTGGAAGCGCCGGGCACATTGACACTGAGACACTTGCCGCCTTACCTGGATCAGAGAGAGGAATGATCTGGTGGAATGACCTGGACTCTGGGTCTTTATTCTTCCAAAAAGCAGCCTCCAGCTTACCCCCTTCCTAGAGTTGGAAGAGAACTCAGAAGCCATCTATTTCAATTTATAGATGAGAAAATGGAGGTAAATCACCTCATCAAAAATCACCCAGATAGTGAGCATTAAAGGCAGCATTTGAATCCAGAGGACCTGCTCTATTCAGAGTAGTGCTCTTTCTACTGAATCCCTCTTCCTTCCAATTCCCAGCATCTCCCCCTCATTTCTTATACTCCCCCACTCTCAGAGTTCCCTCAGCTATGTCTTCTCCATGCTCCTGAATCCCTGATTCCCCAGAATACTTCCTTATCCATCCTTCCAACTCTGTCATCTCAGCTCCCTACCATCACCTCCAGGCCATATTCACCCAGTACCTCATCCTGGATGTGTTCTGCATCAGGACCCCGTCCACGAGGGTCTCGACTGGGGTGCAGTGCACTGACAAATTCCCCATAGTCAATAACTCCGTCTCCATTGGTATCAAAGATACTAGCCACAGCACTCAGCTCCAACAAACTGGTGGGGAAGCCTGGGATGGGCAGGAGGGATAAAAAGAGCAGAAATGAGGGGCGTGCTCTCCCGTGATAGAGCCAGGACAACTATACCATGGCTCCAAATTTCATACCCCCAATCCCCCAAGCTGATGTTAGAGAGTCAAAGTGACCATTCCATCTGAGAAATCATGTCAGAAACTGAGAAGGAAGCCAATAATCATCTTGTGGTTATCCTTAATATTAAAAAGCAGATCTTAGAGTTCAGAGACAGAAGTAGTTCCCCAAAATATAATTATACAGGAGGAGAGGGGTCAGTACAAGGACAGGAAAACCTCAAGAAGGAAATTTTAAAGACAGAATGATTCAGATTAGGAAGAAAAAGGGCAGCTGCCTGCAGAGACAAATGTGTTTACACAGGGGAGTGACCAAGCAATTTAGATTTTTTTAAAGGCATGTCGAAACTAAGTTAGGTAATGAAAGATGAATAAAAAAAAGTGCTATAATCCTGACAACATTGTCAGATGCCCTAGAGCTCCTAATGAGTTAAGGCTTGTACTGAATGCCAGCACTAAGTTATTGGGGTGGGGGAGAGAGGAGAGATAGTGAGAGTTGATCTTGAAGCTATGGAAATTCCACTTTTATATATCCTGATTATGTGACCATGGACAACTCATTTCAGTTCTCATCCCCCCTCCTACCTCCCCCACCCAGGCAACTCTCTAAGATTGGAAGCTGAGGCTTCAGGGGCTGACCCTCAAGAGTGACCCACAAGTTCCCTTTACCCATTGTAATCACAGGTCTAGTCCAAATGGGGGTAAGAGAAAAAAATCAAAGAAGGGATAAGACTGATGCTTGTGAGGCAAGGGGGATGGTGCTACAACAGTGGGAGAAAAGTAACAGATGACAAGGAAACAAAACAAACAAACAAACAAACAAAAAAAAAAAAAACATTGCATTTTTCCCCCTAATAAGGAAAATGATTTTGTTTTACCTTTCCTAGAACAAAAATTGCAAGATCATTATATGCTTGTAGAATTAATTATATAACTTATGATTAATCTTATAATCCACATGATCCATGGTTTTTGTACTAAGAAAGGTAGGGAAAAAATGGTTAGCAGGAAACTGAAACCTGAGATAACCAAAGTGATGTTATGAGAGGAATCTCACTATCCTCAGAGTTTAAATTAGCAGACCCAGAAGAACCACACCCTCCCTTACTGAAAGAACCAGTGGGTGTGACTGCCAAGCCCCCTTCAATCATCTTTGACAAATGAGGTAAATGGGAGAGGTGCTGCAGGACTGGAGATGGTCAAATGTCAGTCCCAATTTTTCCAAAAACGGAAGCAGATATATCACACAAACTAAAGACCTGGCAAGCTCAGCTGAGATTTTGGAGGATGCACTATAGAATTATCTCTGTGACTCTGGACACTCACTTAATCCCAACTGGCTCCAAAACAAAGCAAAAAGAATCCTTTCTGGAAATATCCAAGACTAAGAGCCATTCTGGGTTTGAGGAAACATGATACTGGACTGAGCTCTTTCCTTTGCTGATGGGCAGATCAACATAAGCAGTTAGGTGATATGGTAGATAAGATACTGGACCTGGAGTGAGAAAGAACTGAGTTCAAATTCAGCCTCAGACAATTGTGAGTAATGTGACCCTGGACAAGTCACTTAACCTATCTGCCTTAGTTTCCTCATCTGTACAATGAGGAGATCAATAGTACCTACCTCTCAATCCTCAAAGATACAATGAGATAATATTTGTGAAGCGCTCTATAAAGCTTAAAGCACTATAAAAATGCTAGCTACTATTATTACCTGGCAAACTGTCCCATCACAGCCTTATGGAAAAGATGAAGACTTGTGGGATAGATGCAGTATGTCTGTTGTTGCCATTCAGTTCTAACTCTTTGTGACCCCATTGGAGTTTTCTTGGCAAAGTCAGGAGTAGTTTGCCATGTCTTTCTCCAGTTCATTTTTACAAATGCTACAAGGTTAAATGCCTTGCCCAGGGCACACAGTTAGGAAGTATCTGAGACTAGATTTGAAATCAGATTGTCCTGATTCCAGGCCCAACACTCTCACCACTGAGCCACCAGCTACCTTGAAGTATGCCTAAGGGGGATTTAGAACTGGTTAAAATGGTCAGACCCAAAGAACTGTGATTAATGGATTCATGGAAAAGGGGGAGTGGAAAGAAATGCCCAAGTAATCTCTTCTCAACTCTCTGCTATTCAACATTTTTTCCAATGAACTATGCTAGAAGTTGCAAATGTCAACAAAACGAGAGCGTGCTTGTCCTATTTGCAGATGATGTGAAATTTAGAAGGATGATTACATATAAGATGATAGGCTTGGATTCAAAGAGTTCTTTATGGGCTACAACCATGAGTTGAGTCTAAGATGAAGCTTGCTAGGTATAAACTTAAGGTTAAAAAAAAAAAAACAAGCAAAAAAATATATATATACCACAAGCTAATTTCCTAAGTCCACGGTAGGGGAGATAGTATAGATAAAAATTCTTGTTTTTAAAAAAAACTACCTGAAGGCATTTGTCAAATTATTATAATAATAAAAATAATAACAACATCTAAAAGTTTTAGGGGACTGAAAACTTCCTTAGAGTAAATTGAATAATATAGAAACTTAAAAAGCCAATGAAATCTTAAATTTCTTTGAGAAGCACTGGAGAGTGGTATAGTGGATAAAGAGTTGGATTTAAAGTCAGGGAGATTTAAATTTTGATCCTGCTTAAGATATTTACTTAATATGTGATCCTAAGCAAGGCACTTCTTCCAGCCTCAGTTTCCCTCTTCTGTAAAATGAGAATGATAATAGTGCCTACTTCAAAGGGTTGTTGTGAGGGTCAAATAAGATGAATGCTTTGCTAAATTTAAGGATCTATTTGACAGCTAACTAAAATTATGACACTGGAGGTCTTCCAGCAGAGACGAGGTGACCACTCTTTGGGAATGTTGTGGAGAGGATTGCTGTTTAGGTAGGGAGCAGCTTGAGTGATCTCAGAGGTCCCTCCTTACTCTGTGACTTTGTGGTTCCAGGATTTGGTAATGAGTTGTGACACTACCAGGCAACTAACATGGAGACACTCACCAGGGAAAACTAGGCATTTTGAACATTGAAGGCCAGGAAACTCTGAGTCAGAGGGAGGAGGTGGCTTGGGGCCATGTGGGCTGAAAGATCCTATATTATATGGCAATCAAAAGAAAAGACCCACCCTTTTCTTGCAGTGGGTGGGAATTTTCAGAATTATTTTTGAAGGTTCAAGTATCTTTTCTGTGGTATAAGCATTTGATTCTGGAAGAGTTTTGGAGAGAACAGTATTGAGGAATAAGTCTTCTAGGAAGAGCAAGGAAAGAGGAGTAGAATTGAATGCTGGTTGAAATCCCTGGGCTCGGAGTCTACCCATCATCTCAGCTCTGTTGATAACCTGAAAACCCAAGTTATTTCCCATAAACTAGTGAAAGAGGGAAAGTCAAATAAATGGTTTATGAAGGGATTGAGAGCCTAACAATTACTAAGGCTTTATGGTTCCATGTGAGAACAAATCCCAAAGTGATCCTAGATTAGAGATAGAAGATCTGACTGAGTTCAAATCCCACTTTAAGTATTTGCTAGCTGAGCAAGTTACTTGATTTGTTTGCTTCAATTTCCTCATTGGAAAAATAAAGGATTGGATTATTTGGCCTCTGAGATGTTCCTGTTCTAAATCTATGATGGAGAGACCTAGAATTTATGATCCTAAAGGTTAAATACATCAAACAAGGGAAGCGGCAGTCTTAGCAAGTGACTTCAATGAGAGGTGAACTGCAGGGAGAGAGAATGAAGGAACACATGGGAAGATAAACAAATTCAGCTCAGGGCTTCTTGACTACTCCTGCCTTGCCGGCAGTTGCAAAGGGGAAGAGGATATGAGTAGATGGCCAGATGGTTATGCACAAATTCTTTTATTTTAGCTAGCCTCTGAAGAAAGGCAGTAAGTGCTTGGGGGTTGCCTCTTTTGTGTCTTTTCCATTGCTTGGTCTTGGGAAGGTTCTGCTGAGCCCTGTTTTTGGTGCTGGAGCCTGTTGGGACTGCTAAGGAAAGCAGATTCTAGCCAAGAGCTTTAGAGGTGCCCAAACTCTTCCTGAGTCTTGGGTGTCAGAGGATGTTTTCCTAAGCTAGGACCTGCCTGAACCCTGCTCCCTGGATATCTGCCCCTTGGAGACCTTCCATAAGAACTGGAAATAACAGGAGCCAGTGTCCTTGGACTAGAACATTTCTGTCATTCCTTGAAACTGAAAGGTGACACTTTTAACTGATGGGGATGTTCTTTTTATTCTGCTGCTATGGTGCAATGTAGTTAATTTAAGGCATCAAGCCACCTTGGGAAGGGATAGGAGAGACCTTGGAAGCCTGGAATCCCAGCACCTCAGAGTATTACAGCTGGGAAAGACCAATAGGGGTACAAATAAGAGCAAGGTAGAGAACTCAAGCTGCTCCTCAGAGGAGATCAGGAAGCTTTAGGACACCCTAGAGAGTCTAGATGGAGAGAATGGAGGAGGAGAAACTGGACAAGTTTAAGGAAGAGGTGGCAGCTCCTGCTGGACCATGGGTATGGTAGAGAGAAGGCAGCTCAGTGGCTGCATCATTCTCTGAAGGCAGAAGGCCTGGCAGTGATAGAGATAAGAACTCTGAAACAGCACAGAAAGAAGCTGTAGACATCATGGAAGCTGAAGGCAACAATGGTGATGATGATAATGGGAAATTCACAGTGCATATCACCTTTCAGCAGGCAGCGAGTTGAGCTAAGTTTTAGATACTGTACGTGGACATGGTGGCAAGAAGAAAGGGTGATGGATATGGACTGGGGTTTACCCCCTGAATTTTTATCCTGAATGGAGCAGTATCCTGATGTGACTTACTCTTCAGCAGCATTGTGCTGTTTAAGTGGCTAGGAAATTCAATCTGTCTGTGTTGTTCACTACCTCAGGGCATGCTGACGATCCTACTGAGCCAGAGACACATCTTGGCCCCAGATCCTTAGCCAGACCAAAAGGCAAGCCTGGCACTGCTGTCCTATATCCATGTATCTCCTTGGGTCACCTGTTCACATACACCCTGGCTGACCTTAATGATTTCAGGTCACTGTAGTCAGATAAATTATGTCTGAGGGTACCAACAGAAATGACGAACCTAATTACTCTGTCAAAGGATCTTTGATAGACTATAGAGAGTGGAAGGAGTGTCACAGTTGAAGGAAAGCAAATATCTCCAAAAAAGGGAAGGAAACAGAGTCTGAAAACTTAAGAGCAAAGAGAATACCTTTGATTTCTGGCAAAATTCTGGAATGTGTCATTGAAGAGGTAGTTAAAGATGATTACAAAGAGCCAGCATGACTTCATCAAGAACAAGTTATGTCAGACTTGGAGAGAACTATTAGACTTGAAGATCAGGGGAATGCTATAGATTTATCTAGATTTTTGCAAAGCCTTTGACAAAGTCTCTCCTATGATTCTCATGAAAAAGATGGACTAGATATTACAATTAAATGAATTCAGGACTGGTAGATTGACTATTCCAAAGAGAAGTCATGGATGCTTTGATATCATCTGCAAAGGAGGTCTCTCCTAGTATCCTAGGGACCTGTGCTTAGCCCTGTGATCACTGATATCTTACTCAATGATTCATATAGAGATAAAAATAACAACTACTTAAAGTTTTCAGACAATTTAAAGCTAAGAGGGTTCCCAAATATACTGGATAATAGAATCAGAATTCAAAAAGAACTTGACACTATTTGGGGCCAAATTTTGTAAGTGAAAACATAATAAAGATAAATATAAAGTCTCACACTTAGATTCAAAAAAGCAACTTCACGGAGTATAAAATGAGAAAGGGCATAGTTAGACAAAAATATGAAATAGATTTAGGGATTTTAGTGGATTGTAAACTCAATATGAGTCAACAATGTGATGAAGAGTCAAAAATGATAATGGATTCTTAGGCAGCATCAAGAAAAGCAGAACATCCAGGACTAAGGAGGTAACAGTTTCTGGTTAGGTTACATGTGGGGTGCTGTATTTGGTTCTGGATCCATTCACAGGTTTATAGATCTGGATTATAGGGATGGAAGGACCCTCAGAAGTCAGATAATCCAATCCCATCATTTTATAGATGATGAAAGAGAGTCCCAAAGAGGTTAAGAGACATAGCTAGTAAGAGGCACAGGAAGAACATTGAAAAACCGGAAAGTATTCAGAGGAGGGGAGTTAGGATAGTAAAGGCCACTCTGGCCAGGAGATCATGCCATGTAAGGATCAGTTACATAAACTAGGGATGTTTGGCCTGCTCAAGAGAAGCTGTAGGGTAAGGAGCAGAGAAGGATGTAAAGGTGGAGAAATTAGCTTGGCCCTAGAGGGAAGAACTCAGCAGCAATGGGTGGGGTAATGGGAAAGGAAAAAGCACATTTATATCTAATGTCAGGAACAGTTTCTTAAGAATTAAAGCTATTCCAAAGCAGGACAGGCTGCCTTTGGAAATATTGGGCTCCCTCTTCACTAGAAATCTTCAAGCAGAGGTTGAATGGTCACTTGGTGGTCATTTCTGTTAATAGAAGGGATTTTGGGTAACACATATGACCCATGGTCGAGCAGGGTCAGGGGTGGGGAGAAATTCTAGTAAAGTCTTACTCTTGTCTTATTAAGGCAAGTAAGAAGATATAGCAAAGTTGCCTGGACTATTTAGACTTGGTCTTTCTTTCCCCTATACCCTCCTGCCATCCTCTTCCTGCCTTGGCCATGTCCATTGCACTCCCACTCCCTGAAGGTTCTACTCACTGGAGGCAAGGACACTGTCAATGAACTCCTGGTGGGTGATTCGTCCATCCTGGTCACGGTCAATGGCACGGAACACATCCAGGAGCCGAGACTTCCTATGGCTGATCCACTGCAAATATCGTTTCCGCCATCCGCCAAAATCAAAGTGTGCAAAGGCTGCTTGCTAGGGAAAGGAAGGGAGCCATCAGTGTAACTCTCTAAACAATGGGATAATGACCTTCTCCATGCTTCCCTCCCACCCAAGTCTCTGAGTTGCCAAAACATGAATATATTCACCATGAAAAATCTACACCAATGTTCTCAAATCCCATGTTCCAACATTTCATGCCATGATTAGAACTCCAAGTCCCACCAAGCACTGGTCAGGGCCATCCCCTGTGATCATGTCTATCACCAACATTTCCTAGGGAATTAAAGGTCCTGCACTTTGAAACTGACAGCTTCCACCCATTTCCATGCATCCTTTTCTCTCTCCTTCACACACCTGCTCTGCCTTAGACTGCCTCCCTCCTCTTTTCTATTTATACCAGCTGTTGTGATTCCTATTTCTCCAGTTCACCTTTTCCCACCCCCTTCCTAGAAACCTCTGACTGCTTCTCGGTCAAGTCTTGACAGTAAGGAGTCTCTGATAAATTCCTTGGTTCTCTGGGCTGTGTCAAAGAGTTCAATGTGATCTTAGAAGAATCTATGAAATTCAGGAAGAATCTTAAGTTGGAAAACTAGGAAAGAGGTAAGAAAGCCCAGCTATAGGATAGGGAAAAGAGGTAAAAAGGGTTTCCAAAGAGAGAGGAAAGAATAAGGACAAGCATGTTCATCCCAACCTAGTGGACAAAGGGATAGACAGCTCCTTATAGAAGTTCTCCAATAGAGAGAGAAAATAAGAGGATCACAAGAGACCATGAAAATAAGAAACCATGAGTGAGCCACAGATGGATTAGCCAGAATGCCCCCAGGAGACCCAAGGCTGGTAATAAGGCATTAGCCAGTGTCTAGAGGGATGCATGTGTAAAAGTGAACAGGATGGCTTGGGGTGGTGGTGGAAGGTGCCATAAGTTTGGCCAGATTAATGAATAGTGATGAATAGGGTAATAATGGAAGCCACGGTGCGTGAGGATTAGGATGAGGTTGGCCAGGATGGTGAGTGGCAGGAAATCAGATAGTCATGGGCACCAGGAGTACCGGGAGAAGTTCAGTGGGATAGATGAATGGGCCAAAGGGACTGTGAAAAAGTTGCTTGGGGTGGGGGGGGTTGAGCTGTTTTTTTCCCCAAAAAAGCTCACTGGAAGTGAGCTAAACAGACTTCAGAGCCAAGGAGCTGGGGGAGGGGTTGCCAGGATAATGAGTAATGGTTAAGCCAGACAGAAGTGGGCCTCAGTGTGCTATGAGGATGTTCAGCTAGAACAATAAGTGACAGCAAGACAAATGGTACTAGGATCCAAGAGTCTAAGAGAAGTTTTGGCTGGGAGAAAGGCCCACTGATGTTCTGAAAAAAGAATGAGAAAGATTTCCCCAAAGTGTCATTCTCAATGGAAGCAAGCAGCAGGTCCTGCCTCAGCTTGAAGTCCAGCAGGCTGGAAATCAGCAGGATTAGGGGATTAAGCTCCCAAAGCCCTACCATCAGGAGGAGAGCAACTGTTTAGGGCAGCAACGTGTCACAGGACACAAGGAGAAAGGTGTCTTTGGGAGGACTTTGAGACAGAGAGAGACAAGTTGCCTGCAGAGAGACAAGTTCCCATTATACATAAACTGAGCCTGAAGGATTCCAGGTTGGGACCATCACTTAGGAAGTTTAAGCACTTCCCACTCTGAGACTGGGAAGTTTTTTCCCTTAATCTTCCTGTCCAATGATCCTCCCATGATATACAATTTCTGGATCCCTGTGTTCTCTTTTCCAAGGTAGAGAAACTCTAGAAAATATTCTTGTGGCTTAGAGAGAACAGAAGGAGAAAGGAAAAGGAAAAGAGAGATTGGATGCTAACAGCAATGAGACCCAAATATGGTGGTGGGATCAGTGAAAGGATGTGGAAGGGAATTAGGGATGACAGATGGCTGAGTCTGAGGAACCAGGAGTCTCAAGGAGCAAAGTAGTTCAGTGTTTTGAGTTAGGTCTTAATCATCAGGAAAGACTTAGACAGTCATGAAAGGGGAAGCCTTAGAGCCAAAGAACTGGAATCTCTTGGAAGCAGTCTCAGATCAGCCCGATACAAATAGGAACTTTTCCCTCTCAGAAGAAGATAGGGAGTGAGTTCCCAATTATCAGAGGTCTTCAAACAGAACTTAGATAAGTATTTCTTAAAAATGCTTGAAGAGGTGATTTCCAGTAAATACATGTTAGACTAGAAACTCTCTGAGATCCCTTCTAATTCTTAAAATTCTGGGTTCCTATAATTCTCAGCCTCCAAGACAGCTGGGGGTAGGAGGTGGGGATGATGTTCTGAGGGAGCTGATCTATGGGAGGGGAGTTAGCTAGGAGTCAGAGTGGATAGAGATATGAACTTGGAAACAAAAAGATCTGAATTCATGATGCAAAGTGAGATGGGCAGAACCAGGAAAACACTGTACACAGTAACAGTAACATTGTGTGAAGATCAATTATGAATGATTCAGGTCTTCTCAGTAACATTGTGATCCAGGACAGTTACAAAGGATGATGGAAAATGCTATCCACATTCAAATAGAGAACTGATGGACTCTGACTGCAGAGTAAAACATACTTTTTTCACTCACTTTTTTCATTTTTTTCTCTTTTGGTCTGTTTCTTCTTTCACAACTATGATTAATATGGAAATATGTTTTACATGATTGCACAAATATAACCTATATTAAGTTGTTATCTTAGGAAGAGGGGAGGGAAGAAGGGAGAAAAATTTGGAATTCAATATTTTGTAAAAAAAAAATGAATGCTAAAAATTATCTTTACATATAATTGGGGGGAAATATTATTTTTTAAAAAGAAAACAAAACAAAATAAGAAGACCTGAGTTCAGATCCTGTCTTAGATATTAAACCAGCTGCATGAAAAGTCACTTAACCTTCCTCAACCTCAGTTTCATCATTTGTAAAATAGAGACAATAATAGCACCAACCAAGGATTTGTGTGTGTGTGTGTCAAACTAATATATGTAAAGCACGTAGCAAACTTTAGAGCCTTATATAAAAGATACTTATTGTTGTTATTTCAACTCTAAACAAGAGTTGTCCACTCCAAGAAGTAGAACAGAGATGTAGATAGAACAGAATGGAGTGAGGTTGGGAGGTACACAAATTAGGAACCAAAGCTACAAGACCTAGCTCCTCAAACTGACCCAGACACACAAGAGGCTTGTGGGATTGGGGATTGAGGTGAAGTTTCAGGTGAGATCTGGCTGTAGACAAAGACACTCAGAGAGGACCTTGAAGAAGAAAAGAGAACAGAAAGAAGGAAGTACTTGTGATTTCTTAAGCCCAAGGTCTATTCACTTCTGCTCTTCCAATGTGGTGAAAGCTAGAGATGGAATTCAAATAGAGAAAAGCTCAAATAGCTGCTGTGATTTCAAAGTTGGGAGTCTGCTTCAGGCAGTGTCAGATGGGAAATTTTCATGGCTGATGAGAGATTTGGGTCCTTGAAAGAGGTTAGGACAAGAGGTAAAAGGAGGGGAAAACAACTGAGCTGGGCTGGACCCCCTTTAACTGGCTGGT
Source organism: Myrmecobius fasciatus (assembly GCA_023553655.1). Lineage (NCBI taxonomy): Eukaryota > Metazoa > Chordata > Mammalia > Dasyuromorphia > Myrmecobiidae > Myrmecobius > Myrmecobius fasciatus. The sequence continues at coordinate 26,169 of JAJPUD010009891.1, read as the reverse complement.
GAATATATGAGAAAAAGACAGAGAGAGAGAGAGAACACAAGACAAATAGACAGAGAGGGGGAGAGAGAGGAAAGAGGGTAAGGAGAAAAAGAGGGGGGAGACAGCAAGACAGCAAAAGAGGAAGAAGAGAGAGACAGACAGACAACGACAGAGACAGTGAGACAGCAAGAGAGAAGGGGAAGGGGGGGAAAAAAGACAAAGAGGCAGAGACAAAGAGACACAGAGAAACAGACTTGGAGCCATAGGGTCTCCATGGGGGTAAAACAGGTCTCTGCATTTTGGGGTTAGTGCAAGGCTGAAGCCTTGAGGAAGAATTCCTAGGACCCAGGACCAGGGATGCAAATGGCAAGGACATGCCAGCAAGGCCCTGGCTTAGGGCTAACACCCAGAGAAGAGCCAGGGAAACAGGTTCGGGGAGGGGTAGAATATCCCACCGGGTCTGGCAGCAGAGTTGCCTCAGTATCCCTGAGGCTAAGGGGATGGAAGTAGGCTGTCTGTGGGTGGGGAAGTACACGGGTCTACTGTTCCATATGCAGTGTGTAAGCTTGGGAGGGGCCTTTATGTGAGCATTTCCCAGGTATAAGGCTGGGTGTTCTGGCAAATGCACATCTCTCCTGGCATCAGGGGAGCCACTAATTGGTGGGAGGGAGCATTGGTTTCTGAAGTCAGAGGGAGGAGCTGAGAGAAGCTCTGACCTCCAAAGAGAAAAAGAAGGAAAGTGGATAAAGATGCAGGTCCATAGGAAGACCAGCAAAAGAAGGTCTCCTCCGCCGAAGAGCTGAAGAAAGAAACAGTCAGAGTAAGACCAGATCAAAAAAAGATTTCTAGGGCCTGGGACCAGATGATTCTCATTCTAAGAGTGCTGTGTATACACTTTTGCTGGCTACTAAAGAAAGATTTTTACTAACCACTAAAGATCTTTCAAAAGTCCAACCTCCTTCTAGCAGTATACCTAAGGAAAGAAAAGAAGGGTTGTGACCAGGATGGCCATGAACTTGATGGAAAAGTCAAGACAAGAACAGATGCCAGTAGCTGATGCTGAGATAAGACTAAAAATAGTAAACAAAAAATGATAGAGAAAAGCCTAAGGACTCAAGTTCTAGATGGGACTGGTCCTGGACTCAGGCAGGATGGCTGGGTATCATAGTCATTATCTTCTCCCATCCTTACCTTTCCCTTCCCCACATACATCCTGAGGCTCTGTGAGCTCTCTCACCTCCTCCAGGTGCTGTGTAGCAGCCTGCAGCCGGTACTGTCGGTCCAGGGCCCTGAGCCATAGCTGCTGCCAGCGCTGAAGAAGCCGGGCTCCCAGGGGGCTTTGAGGCTGTAGCTCCAGGAGTGGCACCAGGGGAACTGGCGGGGCCTTCCCTATACCTTTCTTTCCTGGGGAGAGATGGAGGGAGATGGAGGAACCCCAGGACAAGGGGATGGAGTGAATTCTCAGCCTGCTTCTGCTCACACAGAGGAGGGGGTAAAAACGGTATAAGAAGTCCTCAGACTAGAGAAGGTTCCCTGGGGATCTGCTTCCTACCCATCCTGTAGGCTCAGTCTATGTCCATGTCCATGGGGCCCTGAATTGGAGAGGACCTTGGCTGTGGGCAACTCAAAGGCAGTGGTAGATTTCAGGCTGTTGGTACCTCCAGTGATGTGAGAGATCACCCAGGGAATCAGCAAGGGCATGATCCTTACTTGGTGGAGGCTGTGGAGGTGTCTGGGGTGATGGCTCCAGCCTCCTTTTGCAACTTTTCATGGCCGTCTCCACCTCTTGCTGCTTCCTAGTCAATTCTTCAGTGAATTCCTGTACACATATAGGAGGGGACCCAGGAGAAGTCACAAGTCATCCCCTTCTGGAGAAGGAAGTTCCAGGGGGGGAGGAGAGAGCTATAGGGATGGAGAAAGCTTCAGTCTCTGGGACACATCCCACAGAAGCCTACTGGGGAAAGGGGAGGCTATTCCAGGACCCAGACCTGAGTTCCCTGACAGGATCCTCACCGTGTGCTGAGCTGATAGATCTGCCAGCATCTGGATGTCCTCAGGCAGGGGTTCCTGGTCTCGAAGGCTTAATGCCTCTTCAGCTGAGGCGATCCAGTCCAACAGGCGGGCCAGCTCCTCCCGTTCAGCCGCCATGGTGGCAAGCTGGTCAGCCACCCGCTGGCCTTGTTGCTGTGCCCAGCCCAGTACCTGCACTCAGGGGCAATGGGAAGAACCAGGGTCAAAAAGGAGAGGGCTAAAGGACCATGGGTGGGCAGGAGCATCAGTTAAGCTCTGAAGTAAGCTAAGCTGGGGGTTGGCAAGGGTCAGGAGGTGCTGGCCTGAGAGGCAACCTGGGCCTCTCCAAAGTAGGGAGAACTCTCCATACAAGGATCCTCTCTCAAAAATTCCCCTATTCCCCCTATCAATTTTTTTAAAAATTGATAATTTTTTTAATATAAGTGGTTTTCTTTGTAATACCATGTATTTTGTTTTATGCACTTAAAGCCATGATTCTAAGAAGGGGCCCATAGACTTCACCAGGATGACTGCCAAAGAGGTCCAGGATTCAAACAAAATGTTAAGGGCCCATTCTAGGCTTTCCCTCATAGGATTGGAAGGGGAAAGACTTGTAATAAGAGGACTAGCTTTTTGTACTCAGAGGGTTTGACAAACTGTTGACTCATGAGCTGCCTGTCCACCAAAACTAGCAGATCTTTTTTCATACAAACTGTTGTCTAACTCCATCTTCACCATTCTATACTGCAACTGGGAAAGGGGAATGATAGGCATGGAAATCCTGCTTATATTTTGTCGTTTTTTTTCCTTTTGAGAAGATGGGGGAAATTATAGGAAGCTGGAATTGGGAAGTTGTAGAATCACAGACTCTCTGAGTTGGAAGGGACTTCAGAGAGTTTCTGGTTCAACCAATACCTGACCAAAGGGTCAGATGAGGGACTATGGGGAATGTAATTAAATTGAAGCATTTGGAAATGAAGTTGATGGGTTCAGGGTAAGGAAGTGAGTGGAAAAGGTTCATAATATAGAACTGAGTTATTTAGGGTTGGACTCTACCCCAATACTGTCTGTGTCTGTATATCTTGCATGCTCCATCAATGTGGGACCAAAATGGAGGAGTCGTGAGGGCAGGAGGAGAGCTGTAAGGTTTTTAAGGTTCTCTGTTTAAGGTTAAAGGGTAGAGAGTTGTGAGCTTCAAGGGTCAGTGTGAATAGTCAAGGTGAGAGTTCATGGTACAGTTTTGAGTTCTGTGGGTTGAAAGATTAGGGAGGAGCTGGGAAGAGTTTAGGCTATGGGACCACTCACTTCATGGAAGCGGTTGGTGATGTTGCTGAGACAGGAGCGGACTGGGATGATGGCATCGGGGTGGCAGCTGCTCAGGATCTCTTCTCCCAGGGATATGATGCAGTCCAGCTCCAGCTGCTGGCACTGCAGACTTTGCAACAGCTCCTGTAAGCCCATCCCAGGCCAGCCCATAGCTCATCAGGTTGGCCTTGAGGCCCTTCTTGCCAAGGTGTTAGGGATGGGAATGGTGGAGAATGAGTGGAGAAATGAATTAAGGAATGAGTTGAAGATGAAATAAAGCATGCCGTTGGGCCTAGAGATGGGGTTGGGATAGAGATAGATATTTGGATTGGGGGAATGATTAGGTTGTAGATGCAGGGGAGTTGGTGACAAGGATAGGGATATATGAGTGGGAATGGGAGTAATGGTGGCAAGGGATGGATCTGGATAGGGGACAAGGGATGAAACTGGGGTCTGACCTGGAGCTGCTTCTGATAATCCTCAGCAGCTCCCTCTTCCTCTGGGAAAGGCCCCAGTTTGAGAGTTTTCTCAGCTTCAGTCAGATGTTTTAGGAAACCTTGAATCAACTTGTGGAACTCCTCAGCCTGAGAATCAGGAGTAGGTATGAGAGGGGAATGTTGGGAGCACTCAAGCACTCAGGCTTCCCAGCCCTTAACCTCTCTCTCTGTTTCCAGCTCCTTGATCATAAAGTCCAGTGCTCTTCACATTCTCATACCTATCCCCCAACCCAGGGTGACTCATTTACCAAAGTCCCATAGGGATTCTGGAGAAGACCTGAATTCACATCCCCTTCCCAGCCCCTGCTCTCTGAGGGTACTGCCCCTACCTGGCGCAAGGCTTCCTCAAGCCTCGCCTGGCGGGCCAGAGAGAGGTGACACACGAGCTCCCATCGCTGTCCCAGTTCTTCCATCTGTCGATGTAGCCACTGGGAGTCAGCACTGCTGCTGGCCTGGGTCAGCTCCCGGATGGAGCGCCGGAGGAGGCGGACACAGCCTGCCCTTCGGCCCAGCTCCTTCTGGAACACCTAGGAGAGGGGGGAAAGGGAAGAAAGGTCTGTTGTGTGGGAGGAATCTTAGAGTGACTCTAGAAGCATAGTGGGCTAAATGATGCTCATTTGGAAGGTGGCTAAAGACAAGGAGCTGCCCCATTCGTCATCCAGAGGCTGGAAAGTACAGCCAGTGACTGCCCAGGAATGCAGGCAGAGAGCATCCTGAGCACCCCCCCCTCCCCCAGCCTCAGGGAGTTATCTGATTGGCTGGGCTTACAGAATGAGCCAATGAGTGCAATGCAGAGCATCTTGGTGGGCCAATCCCAAATGGCCACTGAAGTTTGAGTGGAGTGCTTATTGAGTGGGAGTTTGAGTGGAGTGCTTATTCCATTCTTTTCTAGAGCTGAGAAGCAACTGATGGCCAAGGTGGGGGATTCTTGGCCCAGAGAAAATCCTTTGAGCTGGGGAAGTGGGGCTATCCAGAATAGGGAATTTAAGGGCCTGTAGATTCTGGGAATTGGTAATTTTCCTTTACCCACCAGTTATCACTAAATAATGATACTCTTTCTAAATCTGCATATTATCTTCCTCCTTGAATAGGGAAAGAGAGAATCAGACTCATTTCTTTGAATCTAGTATTTTTTACATTATATTGTGTTGTTCAGTCATGTCTTACTCTTCATGACTCCGTTTGGGGTTTTCTTGGTTTGTCATTTCCTCCTCAAGCTTATTTTACAGATGAGGAAACTGAGGCAAACTGGGTTAAGTGACTAGCTCAGTAATACATAGCTAAGTGTCTGAGTCTGGATTTGAACTCTCCCAGGCCCACTTAGCTGTCTTTCTTTGTATTATACCAAGGTCAAACGATCAGACAGGAAAGTCTGACCTTGTGCTGGTCCAGAAGACGGTTGACCAGGTCTCGATCCCCTGCCACAGGTCCCTCCTCTGCAAGTTGGGGCTCAGCCTGGTACAGCCAATCCATGAGTGCAGGGAGGGCATCTGCAAAGCGGCCAGAGAACAGCAGGGCCTCTTCCAGGGCATGTTGTCTGCAGAGAGGGAAGAAGTTGGCGCAGTGCCTAGGGCATAGTGGGCATTTCAGAAATGCTTAGGGACTAATGAGGGCTGAGTGCCTGCCACATAGTAGGTGCTTTCAAAATGTTTAGGGACTAATGGGGGCTGAGTGCCTGCTACATAGTAGAGGTATTTCAGAAATGCTTAGGAATTAACAGGACTGAGTGTCTGCCATATAGTAAATACTTTGGAATTGCTT
>JAJPUD010009891.1:0-20607 GCA_023553655.1 Myrmecobius fasciatus | reverse complement strand
TGCCATATAGTAAATACTTTGGAATTGCTTAGGGACTAATGGAGGCTAAATGCCTGCCACATAGTAGGCACTTCAGAAATGCTTAAAGACTAAATGGCACAGAAAGGAGAAGGAGGAGAAAAAGAAGAAAAAAGTGGTAAGAGACACAGTTTAAGGATGCCCACCTAGTTGGAGAATTAGGAAGATTCTGACATAAAACTAAAGACCTTGGGGGCATGAGTTGGGTTTTTATCAGTCATCAAGTGAAGAGAGACATTTCAGAAAAGGAAAGTGGATTTGGGAAGCAAACAGCTGGTTAAGAAAATGGAATCAGAGAACCAGATTTGGATTTTCGATACCATTTCTATAACTTGTTTTCTTTCTTTTTCTGAATAATTCCCTAGAAAAGTACCCTGCTTCTTTGGCAATATAACCCAAGCAATATTTCAAAAAAATCATTTTTGGTCCCTGGATTTTGTGATCATTTTTTATTTATTGACGATTATTTTTACTGTAGTATTATCTTATAGATAGTTAAAATTTTCTGCCTTTTCAACTTTATTTATATGTAAGAGGGGAAATGATGGATTTAGGGAGTCAAAGACCAATTTTATGACCTCCTCAATTTACTGAGAACATAGACATGAGCCTTTGCTTGGAGGCATCAAAGGATGACTTGCTAGTTGAGACTAGGAAAAATGACTTTGTAATTTTTCTCTTCAAAGGGAAATAACCACATATATTCTAGGTTATAATTGTTAAATTTACCTATTCTCCAAATATCCTTTGTTAAGTTACTCAATTTTGCCTAAAGGAAATGCGATCTTCCTTGTTTTGTTAGTATGACTTCTATCCTAACCTTAACACACACACACAAAATTAAATAATGATAATAGTGATAACTAGGATGTGTATGATGCTTCAAAGTTTCCCATTTCTGCATTTTACACAATTTATTATTTTTCATTTTCCTTGCCCTATTTGAAAGTGTCATTCTGGAATCTTATTCCTCCTCATTCTACCTTCTTTGCTCTTTTCCTTTTTTTCTCTTCTTTAAAAAAAAATCTATGTTTTCTATAATTTTCCTCCACCTCCATCACACCCATTTGTGTTATTCAGTTGTCAATGAAACACTGGAGGGATTGTTGTGGTTCTGTTTTCTCCCTATGGTGATTACTCAGAGATCTCAACAAACTATCATCATTAACTTTAGTGCCAATCTCAGTTTCCCTGGTACTGCGATCTCTTGGTACCTCATCTATCTGATTGGATTGTTTTTTTTTGTCTCCTTTTCAAATGTCTCATTCAATTTCCCATCTCTGAAGCATAAATGTTCCCTAAGCTCTTTCTTGGATCTTCTTTTTTCTCCCTACATTTTCTTTTCTCTCTTGTTGATCTCATCTTCCTTGGATTCATGCATTATTCTCTATGCAAATGACTTCCAAATCTATCTTGAAACACCCTCCATCTCTTAATTCTTAGCATTTTCACTGGTTTTCCTCCAAAGTCTAGAATAATCTCCTTTCTCATTTCTAACTTCCCTAGCTTTTTTCAAATCCCAGCTAAAAATTCTGCTATCTGCCAGACTTTCCCCATGCTTCCATAATGCTAGTGCCTCCCATCCTGGATTATCTCTAATTTGTCCAATGTTTGTATTATTTACACATAGTTATACATAGTCTGCCTTTCTTTCTACTTCCAGGCCCCTCTCCCTTCTTACTTTGTATATACTCTGGGGGCTTTGCTTCTACTGGGAGGTGGGGGGTGTGAGCTCCTGGAGCTGTTTCTGCCTCTCTTTCTACTTCCAGGCCCCTCTCTCCTCTTACTTCATATTAGGATTATTCCCCTATTAGGATCTGAGTTATTTGAGAGTAGAGACAGTTTGTTTGTTTTTCCTTTCTTTTTATCTCCAGTGCTCGGCACAGTGCCAAGAACATAAACTAAATAAATTTTAGTTGACTTACTATTGATAGCCAACCATAATCTCTATCTTGAATTCCAGTCCCATATCAAATGTTTACTAGATCTCTTGGTTGTTCCCTCAGTATCTCAAACTCAATCCTGATCCACCTCTCCCCCCAACCCCAACTCTCTGCTCCTTTAAACTTCCTTATTTCTGTAGTATCCTATCATTCTCATTATCTCCCCCACACATCAAAGTTGTCTTTGATTATGCTCTGCCGTTTCTGACCAGACTTTCCTATACATCCCTTTCTCTTTACCAAAATAATCATCTCACCTAGTTCAGGCCCTCATTACCCCTTGTCTTCACTATTACAATAATCTAATTAAACCTCTTTGCTTCTAGCCTCTCCCTTCTCAAATTCATCTTTAATAATATTACCAAAATATTCTTCCTAGGGAACCAGTCTGACCACATTATTCTTCTAATTTTTTTTTCTTCTGTGGCTCCCTATTGCCTCCAGGATGTAATACAAACCCTGTCTGTGTGAAGCCTTCTGAAGTCTGGCTGGCTCTTACTTCAAAGACCTTTAAAGCTTTTTTCCACATTATTTCCCCTTCACATGTACTACATTCCAGTCAACCCTGTTTACACCTAGTCCTTGAACTTGATATTCTACCCTCCCTCTGTGCATTTATACAAACCCTTCCCCATGCCTGGAATGTACTACCTCTTCATCTCTATCTCTCAAAAGTCTTCTTTTCCTTTAAAGCCCCAATTAATGAAGACTTCCTTGATGTTTCCAATTATAAATGTACCTTATATTAAATTTTCCTTGTGTACATGTATCTATTCTCCACACTTCAATTAAAAGTAAGCCACTTGATGTCAAAGAATATAGATAACCCTTTCTAGGAGCTTGACAATGAAAAGAAGGTCAAATATTGACTTTGGAAGCCAATCAAATCTGGGGCGGGGGGGGGGGGGGGGAGGCAATTTTTTAAAGGAACGAGCATGTTTGTAGGCCTTAAGGAAAAGCCAGTGGATTGGAAAAGCTAGAGATGGGAAAGAGAGAAGGAATGATTGCTGAAATAAGCTGTTGGAGAAGATCTAAGGGAATGAATTGGAGGGCACAATTAGGAGGGTTGACAATGACAAGGAGAGGAGCCACTTCTGGAGGTAAGGAGGAGCAGGTAGGTGAAGAGGGGATACAAGAGGATTTTCAACAGATGGCCTTGATTGTCTCTATTGAGAAATGGGATGAAGGTACCACATTATGGTCTACAGGAGAAAAGATGAGAGGAGTTGAAACAGGCATTATAAGGAATGTGATAAAATCACTCTAGGAGGAATAAAAAGACTTCTATATAGCAATTTTGTCCAACTGAGATTAGATCACATGAATTTGTATTTTAGTCCTCCCTGATACTGGCCCATCCAATCAACCACTCCCATCATCAACTATTCCCCCATTAGTAATAATTATTATGGGAACTACAGTGGAATGGCAGCACCTTTCCAATTCTCTACTTCCTGGTGCTGTAGTATTCCAGTGTCTGGACATTGGGCAGGTAGAAAAGAAAAAAGATTGAAAACTGCATTCATAATGGGATGCAATTTTTAGAAGCAAGAGTTAGCCCTACTGATCCCTGCCTTAGACAGATAACATCTAGAATGCTGTGTCCAGATCTGGACTCCACAATATAGGTGAAGTAAAGTGGTCCAAAGAAGGGTGACGAAAATGATAAATGGTTTGGGTACCAGTCCATTGAGGGTCAACTGATTTCTGTGCAGCAATTTCTCTGTAGTAAGATTAGATTGCATGAATTTATAGTGGACCCAACTGACATGGTTAGATTACTTCCTTTAGCAGCATGGAAATTTTAAACAAACAAACAAAAAGTGGTGAAAGTAATCTAGAATTTGTGACACCTGAATGACAGACAGAAGGACAAAAAGATGAGGAAATAGAAGGATGTTGAATATCTGAACTAGTTAACTAATAGAGAGGGATAGAAGGACTGCAGGATTTGATGCATATAAAAAACAAGGTTAGGAGGAACAAGACCAAAGGAAAGTTTGAAAGATTCACAGTTCTGAACAGAGAAACAAAGCTCATGATCACAGTATTGGCATGGATAAGGATGATGGTTAAAGATCTAAAGCATGATCAAAAGTGTCCCCATAGTGGGCTGGAATGGTACAAAGATGTAGGTCATATAACTTGTGGAGGCTGATGAGCTTCCAGGAAGCCAGGGTGTTTAAAGAGACATCCTCAAAATGGGCATAAAGACTCATGATGGATCTATGTCATCTTGGAGGGAGGTTTCAGGGATCTGCCCTTGACCCTATTCTGTCCAACATTTAATCAGTGACTTAGTGTTATGATTCTCAAATTTACCAAAGATGTAAATAAAGCTGGGAGGGAAAGCAGTGTCAGAATTCTAAAAGATAGGCCAGATCTGATAAGGAAATGAACTTTTGAAATATTTCAAGGTGCTATGATATAATCATAGTGTGGGTTAGGAATGTTGTAGAGGGAATATTTGTTCAGGAATGGATTAGAATAGATCCTGAGGTGTCTGCCAAATCTGAGGTTCTCAGATTTCCTTTATTAGTGAAGACTACTACCTTCTATTCCTTACAATAGAGGTTCCTTAGGTTGTGTTTGAGATATTGCTGTGGTCAAAAAATTCATCACCCTATTGTCAATTCAGGATACAACATTTCTGAACTTGGGATGGTTCTCAAATTGTTATTTTAATAATAATTAATAATAATGAGCATGCAGCTCATTAACTAGGGCCTGGGAGCTACTATTCATAATTTTTGAGAACTCAAGGTCACTTCCACACCAAGATAAATCATTGAAGGAGAACTTTCATGGTAATAAATGTAATAAATGTAAAGTGTTATTTTTAGGTTCAGAATCACCTACAAAGTATAGACAAGGAAATAGCTCCTGGGAACATAATTTGGGTGTCTTAGTGGACTACAGTCTCTGTGTGATTCAGCACTGTGATGTTCATGGCCATAGGCAAGACTCAGTGCTACATGGCTGACCAATTACTCCAGATGGGCAAAACTAAAGTCACTGGATACTATGGCCTCATCATCAATTGTCCCTTATATGGATACATAATGTGTGTTAAGGTAGGTGTAATAAGTGACCAACGTACCTTAATCAACACCAACACCTGTGAATGCTTCTCCATAGTGTCCACCCAGAGATGGAGACCTAAGAGCGGGGTGCTATGGAGCCTCTACTGTTCTGTGCCTCCTAGACTCTACCCCAACAATGCTTCCCTCTGACTCTCATCAAACAACTTATGAATTAACACAACAGTTCAACTCTGTTTTCACCAAAGCACTCCTTCAGCAGCAGTCTTCCTCCTCCCTGATACTTGCCCATGTAATCAACTGTACCCATGATCAACTCTTCCCCCTGATGGTGGTGATAATTAATGCAGAAGGAATTTCCTTTCTACAAAGGGAGGGCAGCATCAGTTCAATCTCCTAACATTAGAGAAGGAAAAAGATCTAAGACTGCATTCATCATCAGGCTGCTTGAAGACAAACAAGAGTTAGTCCTGCTGACTAGCCAGACAACATCTAGATTGCTGTGTCCAGATCCAGAGTCCACAATTTAGGAGAGGCAAATTGGTCCAGAGAAGGGTGACTAGCATCGGCCTGAAGGCCAGCCCACTCACTGAGAATCAGTTGAAGGAAATAGGGACGCTTTGTCTGGAGATCAGTTTTCAAGAATGGAAGAGCTGACATATGGAAGAGGGAATGAGGCAGATTTGTTCTTCTTGGTCCCAGAAGGCAGAATTTGGGATAAGGGGTGGGAAATGCAGAGATTGAGTGGTCATGTGCAGAAAGTCTCTAAGAGTGAGAGCTGTGCCTAAGTAGAATCAGCTGCTTTGGAAGATAGAGAGTTGTCTATCACTGGAGGTCTTCAAGGAGAGGTTGGATGACCATGTGTTAGAGACATGTGGGGTCTGCTGCTTGGGGAGAGACTGGATTAAATCCTCTCTGGGGAGGGATGCGAATAACCACAACATAACATTCTCATACTCCTTGATTGATGTTTGCTTACATTGTGTTTCCTTTATCTGATATATCGTTTGTGTAGATAAGATTTTTCTTGCACAACAATGATAAGTTTGGAAATATGTATACATATATTCGATTTGCCAATATTTTAACATAATTAACATGTAGTGGATATCCTGCCATCTAGGGGAGGGATGGGGAAGTTGGGGGGAAAAATTTGTAACGGAAAGCTATGTAAGGGTTATTGTTGAAGAATTACCCACACATATGTTATGCAAATAAAATAAAATTTAAAAAAAAATCCTCTCTGGGGTTCCTTCTATAAGCAGAGGAGAAGTGGACAGGTGAGGCTATGGTGGACCCCAAAGGGATAAGGGGCTGAAAAAGGACATGAAGTGGGCCTGACCCAGGAAAAGGACACATACATAGACTGGGAGAACAGAGAGGAGAAGACTGGGAGGGATGGAAGGGGGCACTGACCTGTCCAGAGCAAGGCTGCAGATACCCTCCCACCGGCCCCGGAGCTCAGCTAGCAGCAGGTCAAGGGGTGCAGCATCATCTGGGAACAGAGCCCCTTCTCGGAGTGCTCTGCCCCCCCGCATTGTGGCCTCAAACACCGGCCGCTTGCCCCGAAGCTCTCGCTGGAATTCCTGCAGGGGAGGCAGCTGTTGGTATTACTAGCCTTTTCCCTCTCTTCTTCTTCCTCTTCTCCCACCCCAACCCTTTAAATCTTTTCATCCAGGTCCCACTTTCTCCCTGCTCATAGTGAGCCCTCTCTCATGGAAGTTCCTATAGCCCTTGAAAGAACACTTATGTCTCTGGATCACTGAAGGAAAGAAGCCGAGCTCCTGGGGGAGTAGGAAGTTGAGAGATGGCTGAGGGACTCTGTGCCTTCTTCCTAGCCCTGGTTGGCTGCCCGTGACAGCATCTGGGCCTGAGCATTAATGGGAGGAGCTATTTGGCCCTCTCTTTCCTGAGCACAAAGAGCTGAGTCAAACAGAATGACTAATGACTATGAATGGTTAAGAATGTGACAGGGATATTCCCACGATAAGTACATTTTAAATACTTTTTCATTCATCCCATTTATCCATCCATTTAGAATTCAGGAGGACAGGAGCTCTAAATTCTCAAAAGGAGATGGCCAAGGCAGCTAGGAACCTGGAAAAAACCTCATAGCATCTCATTTTCCCTACCAAACTGTGAACTCCCTGAGGGAAGGGAATGAGCCTCTGCTTCCTGTCTTGCTCACAGAACATCTAATACTAAGGATGCATAGTCTGGAAGTGGAGAGAACTGGAAAGAAAGTGTGATTGATGGATTGAGCCTGCTGAACCCATGGCACAAACCTAGAGCAAATCCCTAAAATTTGTAATTTGTATTCCCTAAATTTGTAATTTGTATTCTGGCTTTTGTTTCTGTCCCTTGAAAAGAGAGACAAACAGAAAGACAGATGGAGGGAGAGCTGTGATTAATATTCCTTAATCACTTGGTTTGTCTGAAACTTGGTTTGTGATTCACTTTGGGCACCAGTGAAGGCAGTGATGTTGATGTTCATGGGGCTGTAGATGGAGACATTTGCAAAGATGAGAATTGACATTCATAGGAATGATGCTGCTGACAGTCATAAAGATGATCATAATCACAAAGATCGAGGTGACAGTGCTGAAGATGATGATGGTGACCAAGGTGACAGAGATGATAAAACCATCATGAGTATGATGGTAAGTGTTAAGATGGTCATGGTGAGAGAGGCAGGTAGGCTGTGATTGTAATCATAAAGATCAAGGTGACAGTGTTGAAGATGATGATGGTGACCAAGGTGACAGAGATGATATGACAATCGTGGATATGATGCTTAGTATTACAATGGTCATGCGAAGGTGACAGGATGTGACAATCACAAAAATGGTGATGTGACAGTCATGAAGATGACAGTGACAGGAATGATGTGAGCATTCCAGAGAGGTTGGTGATGAGTCATGAATAATCTTGATGACTGTGACAAAGATGATGGGAACAAATCATAGAGATGATGACAAGGATGATTATGTACCTTGGATATCTTTTTTCTAGATCTGTGATTGCATCCATGTAAGGAATTTAGGGATAGGAAACACCCTCAACTAATGAATAGATGCAATTATTATGTGTTTTCCTGAGGTACTTAAAGATTGAGTGACTTGCCCAGGTTCACACAGTGAATATGTGGGAGGACTTGAATCCAGGTCTTCCTACTGCCAAGGCTGGCTTTCTATTTGCCACCAAAAACTCTTCTTGTTCACTGTAAGTTCACACTAAAGAGATGTTGGTTAAATAAAACTGATCTGAACTGAAATGAATGGAGACAATGGTGATGATGTTCACTCTGATCTGCTGTTGGAATAGGGGCAAGTCCAAGGGATGTACTGTCCCAATCACAGAGAGGAGTCTGGAAAAGCATGTAGGTAGGCCAAGAGTAGCCACACAGGAGGAGACAGCACAGGTGTGCAATCAGATGAAGGAATGATTAAAAAGGCTAACTTCTTAGCAACCATTAGGGACAGCCTCCTTTCTCAGTGCTTCCATCTGGAAAGAAAGTAACAATGGGGACCTGTCCTCCATTTTCTTTTCCCCATGCAGATATCTCTGGTACAGTCTGAAATGGATATTCATCAGCATAAAGATGGGAGGAAGAAGGAGGGGAGGAAGGAAAGAAAGAAAGAAAAAAGGGGGGGGAGGAATGGAGGAAGAAAAGAAGAAAGGAAGGAAGGGAAGGAGTGAGAAAGAAAGGAAGAAAGAAAAGAAGGAAAGCAGGAAGGAAGGAAGGAAGGAAGGAAGGAAGGAAGGAAGGAAGGAAGGAAGGAAGGAAGGAAGGAAGGAAGGAAGGAAGGAAAGAAGGAAGGAAGGAAGGAAGGAAGGAAAGAAGGAAGGAAGGAAGGAAGGAGAAAGGAGGAAGGAGGGAAGGAAAGAAAGCAAGAGGAAAGGAAAGAAGAAAGGAAAGCAAGAGGGAAGAAAGAAGGAAGGAAGGAAGGAAGGAAAGCAAGAGAGAAAGAAGGAAGGAAGGGGGGAAGGAAGGGAAAGAGGAAGGAAGGAAGGAAGAAGGGAAGGAAAGAAAACAAGAGGAAAGGAAAGAAGGAAGGAAGGAAAGCAAGAGGGAAGAAAAAAAGGAAGGAAGGAGGGAAGGAGGGAAGGAAGGGAGGGAGAAAGGAGGGAAGGAAAAAAAGCAAGAGGGAAGGAAAGAAGGAAGTAAGGGAGGGAAGGAAGGAAAAAAAGCAAGAGGGAAGAAAGAAGGAAGGAAGAAAAGAAAGAAAGGAAGGGAGGGAGGGAGGAGGAAGTGTAAGAGTAGGTGGTATCCTACCACTACACACCTGTCAGATTGGCTAAAATGACAGGAAAAGATAACGATGAATGTTGGAGGGGATGTGGGAAAACTGGGACACTAATACATTGTTGGTGGAACTGTGAACGGATCCAACCATTCTGGAGAGCAATTTGGAGCTATGCTCAAAAAGTTGTCAAACTGTGCATACCCTTTGACCCAGCAGTGTTTTTATTGGGCCTATATCCCAAAGAGATCTTAGAGGAGGGAAAGGGCCCCACATGTGCAAGAATGTTTGTGGCAGCCCTTTTTGTAGTGGCTAGAAACTGGAAACTGAAGGGATGCCCATCAATTGGAGAGTGGCTGAATAAATTATGGTATATGAATGTTATGGAATATTATTGCTCTGTAAGAAACGACCAGCAGGACGATTTCAGAGAGGCCTGGAGAGACTTGCATGAACTGATGCTGAGTGAAACGAGCAGAAGCAGGAGATCATCATGCACAGCAACAACAGTATTACATGATGATCAATTCTGATGGACATAGCTCTCTGCAACAAAGAATTGTCTCAAACCAGTTCCAATTGTTCACTGAAGAAAACCATATACACCCAGAGAGAGGGAAATGAAATATGGACCACAACGTAACATTTTCATGATCTCTATTGACATTTGCTTGCATTGTGTTGCCTTTCTCTGATTCTTTTTTTTTTTTTCTTGTAGATAGGATTTTTCTTGCATAACTTCTCAAGCATTTCAACATTATTAACATGTAGTGGACTTCCTGCCATCTAGGGGAGGGGAGGGGACTGGGGGTAAAATTTGTAATGGAAAGCTTTGTAAAGATCAATGTTGGGGAACTACCCATACATATGTTATACAAATAAAAAGCTTTAATAAAAAAAATTTAAAAAAAATAAATAAAAAAGGGGGGAGAGGAAAAAAGAGAAAGAAAAGGAAAAGAGATGGGAATGGAAGGGAAGGATAAGAAAGGGAGAAGAAAAACAAGAGAGATAGGGGAAGGAAAGGAAGTGCCTCTTTTCTCATCACCTCTCCAGCATTTATTTTCCTTTTTTGTCAATTTAGCAATCTGATGGTGTGAAAAGGTACCAAATGACTGTTTTGATTTATTTTTTTAAATTATTAATGATTTTGAGAATTTTTTCATAAAGCTATTAATAGCTTGGATTTATCTCTCTAAAAACAGCTTATGCATATCCTTTGATTATTTTTCAATTGGGAAATTGCTTTTGTAAATTTGATTCAGTTTCCCACATCTTCATCAAAAGAAAATTGCTATAACTTCTCAAGCATTTCAACATTATTAACATGTAGTGGACTTCCTGCCATCTAGGGGAGGGGAGGGGACTGGGGGTAAAATTTGCAATGGAAAGCTTTGTAAAGATCATTGTTGGGGAACTACCCATACATATGTTATACAAATAAAAAGCTTTAATAAAAAAAAAAGAGTAGGTGGTATCTTGAGACTAATTCCTGATCTGGAAGTTGGGGAAAGAGGCAAGGATGGTCAGAGCTGCTTTGCAACCCTTTCTCCCATCCATCCATCTTTAAGCTGATGAATATCCCATCTCAGAATGCATGGGGAATGCATGGGGAAAAGAAAATGGAGGACGGGTCCCCATTGTTACTTTCTCTCCAGGTGGAAGCATTGTGGACTTGGGGGCAGACCTTCTGAGTGTCCATAAAGGTAATGGATTTGGGGTTCAGTGGCACAAGGAGGCAAGGAGCCCCATGCTGATGGGGATCAAGGGAGCTCCAAGCTCTTATTTCTCTCCTACCTTGTGTTGACTAAGCTGTTCCTTGATCTCCTCTTGGCTCAGGGCCACATCTCCAGGCAGCATCAGTGTGGGTTCCACCTCATCTAGCCAGTCAAGAAGTAGTTGCCGGGACTCTGTAAACTGGGGCATGAAGTTGGGGCCACGAAAAGAAATAGGGGAAGGGAATGGGAGAAAAGTCCAAGTTTAGAGAAAAAGAAGAAAAGCAAAAAGAGAAAAGGGAAAGGGGAATGGGGAAGGAGCCAGAAGTCAGGAGGACCTCTCCTTCCTCCCTGGGTCCTCCCTCCATCCTCTTCTCTGCACACTCTCCCCCTTTCCTTCCTCCCCAGTCCCCACACTCCTGCCCCCCAAGTGGTACCTGCTTGGCCCTTCGGCGAGCTTCCTCCAGAGCTGTGCCGCGATCCCCGATTCTCTGAATGGCCCGACCCAGACGCTCCTGGGTACTCAGCACCAGGCTCTGGATGAGAGCACAGTCTTGCTCTGGGCTAAAGCCCCTCAGCCTTCCAGCCACCACCTCCAAGGCACCCAGCTTCTCCCCTTGCACTGCCACCTCCTGGGCCAGCACCTAGGAGAGCCAAGGGTCATTTGGGGCTCTGCCCAAACATAGATAGGACTGGGAAGGAAGAGGGCCCTGCCCGTCTGGCCCACCTCCCCTGCCCAGTACAGCCCACAGACCTTGTGCTCCTGCAGCTGGGCCAGGACCGTGTCCAAAACAAGGCTGGGGGGCGGCAGGGAACCGAGGTGCTCCTCCACACGGGCCCCCCAGCGCAAGAGTGCCTGCAGGCGCTGGTGGAACTCCGTGGTGAGTGCCAGGCCTTCAGAGAGCCACACCTGCAGGGATGAGCCCCCTGAGCCGCTAGCTCTGCCTTGGCTCCCTGTTTAACCCACCCAATCCCCACCAAGGTCCCCTTGTCCGCCTTTCCCTTTACTCCCCTGTTCCCGCACAGACCTTGCGTTCCTGGGCCCGAGCTGCCACGCGCTCCCAAGTCTGCTCCAACAGCCGGAGGCTGTGCTCAGTGCCCACGGGTCGAGGGGGAGGCCGGGGCCCCGACAATGGTGGAGGTGGGAGCAGCCTCCCTAAGCGCTGTCTCAGGCCCTCATACTCGGGCTGCTTCTGTTCTAGCTCCCGGCACAGCTCCTGAGATGTGTGATGGTGTAAGGAAAGGGTTGTTTGGGGGAACTTTGGGGATAGCCTGAGTGTTAGGATGGATAGCAATGGTCAGGGGATAAGAAGCAGGTGATAGAGTGTTAAATCATTGTAAGTCCCTTCCCTCTGAGCTCCAGGTTCCTCATCTGTATAAAGGAGGATCTTGGACTAAATGATCTCCAAGGTCCCTTCAGGCTTAACCAATTCAGGAAATATTTTGTGAACATCCTGATAAGACTTTCTCTACTTTATTAATTAGTACTATGGGTCAATGGGTTACACTCTGTGCTTCTGAGGGAGGGGGCAGACATCCATACCACCTTTGGTCTACTGAAGTCTTCAAGTCAATCTTTTAGTCAATCAATTGACTTTTCCCTGTTTTCAACAAACCAGGGGGAGCTCAAAGTTAGCTTAAAGATAGGTCTCTAATGGGGTGAAGAGTCCTAAACCATCCACCAGCAGGCTTTCTAATTGGCTGAGAATGACCTTGGAATTACAGAATACACATTCTAGTTCGTGGGCTCACGTGGATAAATTCCTCAATGGGCTTGAAAGTGTTTTCTAAACAGAGAAAACCACCTAATCACCTACCTATGTGCCAAGCCAGATGCTAGATGCTGAGGATACAAAGACAAAAAACAAATAATCCTTGCCCTCAGGAAGCTTACATTCTCTCAAACATTAGCAATTACATCCCTGAAGTCTGGTGTATGCAGACACAACAAGGGAAAAGGGAAAGACTACTATCACTCCTCCAACAAATAATAATAACAGACATTTGTGTAATATTGAAAGTTTTCAAAATGTTTTACATACAGTATTGGCTCATATCAAGCCCAGGAGGCAAATACTTTTTGACCTTTTTTGGCAAGTATATTGTCCCCATTTTACAGCTGGAGAAACTGATGCTCAGAAAAAAATGCCCCAGGGAACCCTATTAATAAGGGAGTAGGAAGCTGAATCAGCCACCCATTTAGAGTGACAGAGAGGCAGAAAGGAGAAGGTAATTAGGGGTTAGGTATGTCAGGTCTCTGAGTCCAGAAAACCAAGCAGGTTCCAAATCTGGAAGGTTGAGAGAGGGATAAAAAGTAAGAGCTCTGGGGTCAAAGATGATGGTCCTCTGAATCTGCTCCAAGATGGATCTGGGGCACCTAGAAGCTGACCTGGTTCAGGGAGGCCAGAGGCCCAGGGAAGGAAAGGAAAGGAGAGTCAATTTTTAGGCTAGGCAGCCCCCAATCCTACCAGGTGCCGAGCCAGCCTCTCTTGGGGTGGGTCTGGGGGTCCCCAGGATGGTTTGATGAGAACAAGTCCCAAGTCCACCTGCTCCAGCCACTGAAGCAATTCTGCCATCCCCAGCTCGACATCCTGCAACTGGAGGAGAGAGAACTGAGTCAGGGAGGGACATGTGGTCACTGTGGATGGAGTCACTGAGAACAGAGGAAGATCAGGATGATGATGGGCACAAGGAAAGGGGAGGAGACCAGTGGGAAAGGATCAGGGTGGAGGCTGGGAGCGGGAGAAGGGAAAGGGCTGAGATTGAGCCAGAGGGAGAAGGCTAAGAGGCAGAATTGTAGCATATCCAGGCTAGAAGGGCCTGGGTTTGTTTTGTTTTACCCCTCTATAGTGGAAAAGGGACTTGTCCAAAGAGGCAGAGCCAGGGCCAGAGTCTGGCCATCATTCATGTTCCCTCAGGCCCCAAAGGCCATGGATATTGGATGAAACAAGGGGAAAGGGACTGACCTGGGCTCGGCTATTCTCCAGCTGCAGCTGCCGGCTCTGACTCTCTCCTTGAACAGCCTCCCAGCGCTGGTCCAGAGTTTGAAGTGCAGCCCGGAGTCCTGCCTCAGCCTCCCCAAGCCCTGCCTGTAGCAGCCCTTGAGCTGCCTCGCTCACGGACTGAACTGTCTGTGCCCTGGACAGCACATCATTCTGTAGCACCTGCGGGAAGGTACCAGGATGGCCCAGGGCTCCCAGGCTGGGGGATGTCACCCGCAGCCTCTCCCTGACCCACCTCTCTGAGGACTGAATCCTGCCAGAGAAACCCCCAAGATGGGAGCTGTGCTCAGTTCTGGGCTCCCGATGGCCTCTTACCTGGAGCTTGGCCAGCTCGATCTCACAGCTGGGCAGATCCAGGCTGACCACAGCTGGTGCTCCCTGAAGCTGCTCCGCCGTGTGGCCCAACCACTGTACCAACTCTTCCAGCTGTGGCTGCAGCTGGCCCAGGCCCAGCAGCGCGGCTTCCAATTGTTGCTGTGAGAAAGAAGGAAGGAAAAAAAACCAACGGGCTCCTTCCTGGCACAAGTTCCAGTCCCCATACCTAGAGATTACATTGCCCCCAGGCACCCCCAATTTCCCCAAAGCTCTAGAGCACAGTCGAGAACCTCCAGATCCTTCATCCTTCTTTATCTCTTATTATCTGGCCTTGCACATGGTCCTGTGCTTTCTGACCTGTTGTCTCTCATCAACAAATTGGGCACAGAATGTTCATGATCTAACCCATTCCAGGGTATCCCTAAAATAGCACTACCCAGGCTTCTGTGCTCACAGGCTCTTACCCTCTGGGTCAGGACTCATCTCCCCTCCATCTCCTCTCCTTTTGTTGCCTTCTCAACTCCAGCTTGGCTCAACCCACCCCTAACATTGAAACGACCCTATTCTCCCCTGATGTATCACATCCCATGGATCCTGGCCCCTTTGGCTCTAAGCTGTTATAGATCATTCAGCCTCTTCCCCCTCCCCTCTGGACTCCCTGTGTTTGGGAACCATTGTTGATCCATCTCTTGCCATCTTTCTTTGTCCCTTTTTCTCTCTCTCCTCTCTCCTTCACTGATAGTTGTTTCTCCTAACCATTCTACACTAAGGAACACCGTCTTTACCTGTCCAGGTTTGCCGTGGGTAAGACCTTAGTGAAAGCTACATGTGTGTACATCCATGCTGCTTTAAAGGTCCATCCAGAAAAAAATGTGAATCCAGAGGGAGCTGAAGCATAGGGACTGAGGCGGGAGTAGGGACAGAGATGGGACATATAGCTGAGGTGTACAGGTGTGGGGAGAGGGGAGCAAAAGAACAAAGGTGTAGGGGGATGCTAAGGGATTTTGAGTACCTGCCGACTCCCAGTTTCCTGCTCTAAGTGGTCCCAGCGCAGCCGGAAGTCGCCCAGAAGAGGTGGAGGACTGGGGTCTTCCGGACCCCCTGGGGCAGGACGGTGTCTCAAACTTTCCACTTCTACTCTGCTCTGATAGAGCTCTCTCTTGAAATCCTGGAGAAGAGAGGTCAGAACTCTAACCTCAGTTGCTTTATACATTGCCTCAAATCTTACCAACTCCCCTAGTCCCTCACACCCTCCATCACTAGTCCCTCTGGAGATGCAGGACTTCCTTTCAGCTCCTTTAGGTCCTCAGATTCTCTCAGCCCAGCACTAAGAGCCTCTTAGAAACCCTCAAGGACCACTTCCTCTCTCCAGCCTCTCAGCCCCTTCCCTCCTCCACCTTTAGCTCCTCCAGCTGCTGTTTTGCCAGCTCCAAGGTACCCCCCACACGGAAGTCTTGACCCAGCCGTAACTCAGCTCCTTCCAGCCACGCCAGGAGCCTCTGAAGGAAGGGAGAAAAAGCATCACACTAAACCTGAAAACAATTGTTTTGGACTAGGGAGGGGGCAGAAGGACTGCAGGTTTCATGGTCCCTTCTTGGAAACCTGTTCCAATCTCCCAGGAAGCTAGAGTCCTTTTTTGGAACCCTCCTTTTCACCTCCCAGGAACCCATCAGGCTCCCTTCACCCAAGAAGGTCTCACCCAGACTGGGGTGGGAAGGCAATGAAAAGACAGCATTAGGAAATTACAGGGCAATGCAAAGTTTGGGGGGACATTGAGGAGGAGAATGAGGGGAGGGGGCCTCGCCTGCATGGCCTCCTGGTAGCTGAGGGCATCCTGGAGCTGCTCTTCGAGATGCCGATGACGCTCAGTCCACACCCGACTCAGGCTATGCCAGGAAGCATAGAGCTGGGGGCAGAGGAAGGAAAGGAGATGCTCTAAGGACCCAGGATCATGGCAGGGTGACAGAACATGAGTCTCTTCCCCTAAGGAGGGAAAGAGCAGATGCTAGGTATCTAGGGAAGTGGGGAGGAAGGCTGGCATTCAGAACTGGGTCCCCTCTATCTAAAGACCACCAGCTTAGCCTGGCCTGGAGAGGAAGTCTCTTGTCCTGAGTAGGCTTTAGAGCAGCCGACCTGCCTAGACAGGCCCATGGGGTGAGGTCCCAGGGTTCCTGGAGCTGAGGGTGGGCAGAACCCAGTGTGCCAAGCTGACCCCACCCAAGATTAGCCATAAAACTTTCCATGATGTTGGTTTTATGTTCTCATGTTTACTGGGTTATCTGGATTAGAGACTGAATATACAGAAAACCCATAGGTGCTTTGGGGGAGTGAGTAAAAAAAAGCTTAAGGGCATCACCCCCAAAAATCCTAAGGGAGTTTATTAGAGTTGAAAGGGACTTTCAGAACTTTGGGCTATTTCATAGCCCCATCAACAGGCCAACTGTGTGCCTGCTGGTTTAAGTCTTCCCACAAATGACTACTTTTACTTTTTTTCCCTTTTTATTCAATTTGTATTGAATGAGGTGAAATCTCAGAATTATCTAAATTGACATTGGCCTTCCGTGTTCTTGCTAGGCAGAGAGTGAACTGTCTTCATGTTAATTCATGGGGCCATGGGTTGCAGGCTGGAAGGGACCTAGCCTGCTTTTATAGAGGAGGGAAATGAGGCTCTCAGAGAAGGAAAGAGGTTTGCTTAAGGTCACTTAGGAAGGCTTATTCAATTCATCCAGAAATAGAGACTGAGCTGAGGTGGAATCAAAGGGAAGCCAGATTTCACTGGCTTATAATGAGAGTACCTTAAATAGAGACCCAGAGTTAGCAGCAGAACAAGGATCTCTGCGTCCCCTTCTCCTGACCACAGCCTTGAAATGTGGTCTCTCTGGGTATAATGGGGAAACCAGCCTCTCCAGTACAGCAGAATAAGCATCTGAATATGGGGTCATGGGGGAGCGCAATCCTTCCAGGTGTGGCCTTGGCCACAGGCTTACCCTCCTTCCCCCAAGGAAAATCTAAGGAGTTTGGAAAGGCAAAGGTTTGAGGGAAAGAATAGTGCCAGGGATGAGGAAAAGGGCAGAGGCTTTCCAGGGAGCCCTGGTCCTTTAGCAGAGGCTAGTGTTCTGTCCCATTCCTTGTAGGGCAGACCTGAGAGGCTGTAGAGCTTGAAAAGCAAAGCCACCTCTTGCCTCTCACCTCTCAGAAAAAAAGGAGGGGAAGGATTGAGATGGTGCCTCCCTTTCCTGACTTGGCCCTTTCTCCATGCAGGATGATTGTGGATAGGGGAGGGGAACCCCTCAGAACCTGCCTCTGGATCTCTGGAGTCAAACCCATGAAGAGTCATCAGTTTTCCCAAGAGGTCAGCTCCTTGGGTCAGATTTGACCTTCCTCCTGACCTCTAAAATATTGGAGAGCAGGGCTCTCATCAGCCCTGGTTTGTTCTAGAGTAACCCCACTTCTACTTTTTCTGCTTAGGAACCTGATCTCTGGGCTTGGAAGGACAGGAAAAAAAAGCTAATTAATAATAGAGGCAGCTGTAGTGCAGTGGAATCCACGGGTTCCATAGTGAAAGGGACTTGTGATCTTTCGAAGTCGCAATTTTCCTCAAAATGAGGATATTGGATCAGACAGCCTCTGAGGTCCCTCCCAGCCTACAACCCATGACTCCATGAATTAATATGAAAACATTTTACTCTCTGCCTAGCAAGAACACAAGAAGCCAATGGGAATTAAGATAATTCCTCATTCAATGCAAATTGAATAAAAAGGAAAAAAGTAAAAGTAGTCAGTATTAGAGTGGCCATGGGAAGACTTAAATTAGTAGGCACACAGATGGCCTGTTGGTGGGGTTATGAAGCAGCCCAAAAGTTCTGAATTTTGGTTTGGAATCACACCCAAAAAGTGACTAAATAGCCCATACTTTTGACTAAATAATCTCATTACTAAACATATGCTCCCTCAAGGAAGCCAAAGCCAGAAACAAAGGTTCTTTATATACCAAACTATTCATAGCAGCACTTCTTGTGGCAGAAAAAAACTTGAAACAAAGTGAGTGTCCATCAATTGGAAGATGGCTAAAAAAAATTAAGATATATAAAGAAAATGGAACATTATTGTGTTGTAATAAAATGACCAATACCAGGAATTTGGAAAAAAAATATAGGAAAATTTGCATGCACTTGTATAGAGCAAAATAAATAAAAACTACCTAAAAAGTGATGTACACAATATAAAATTTAAAAACCAATAAAAGGAAGTTGGATTCTGAACATTGGAAAAAAGTGATAAAGACTCTAGAGAAGAGATAAGGAAATATGTCCTCTTTTTTATGTGGTTGGGAGGGAAGAAGATGGAGCATATTGTATATTTTATTCAATAAATTTTGTATTGACTATTTTTGCTTAAATATTCTCTCTCTCTCTCTCTTTCTCTCTCTCTCTCTCTCTGTCCTCTCTCTCTCTCTGTCTCTGTCTCTGTCTCTCTCTCTGTCTGTCCTCTCTCTCTGTTCTCTCTCTGTTCTCTCTCTCTCTCTCTCTCTCTCTGTCTCTATGTGTATGTGGGGGGGGGGGAATTTGATTTGAAGAGGAGGAGGAAATGACTGTGATAATTCCAAGGACATTTAAAAAATAAGAAATAGAAGTTGGCCAGGAGAGAAGAGAAAAGGGGCTAAAAATAAAAAAATAGCTGAAAGTTTGGATTTTGGGGGAAGACTTTCTTATTGGAAAAGGTATTAGAGATGAGCAGAAATCTGCTCCTGTCAAGAGGACAAAGACAAGAGGTCAGAGAGAAAACTTGCTGAGGGAGCAACCTCCTGCTTCCTTTCCTCCTTTCTTTCTCTTCCCTCCCCCAAGGACCTTTCCCAGGGCAAACAGGGGATACGTCCTAACCAATGTTATTAATAGGAGATAGCAATATAAGCCACAGAGAACTGAGGTCCTCAGTTTCAACAGGAACAGAGGGTGAGGGAACTATAAAAATGGTTCTGTCTTTGTATGTCTTCTGGAGGCAATGAATTACTAAATTTATACAAAAGTTAGCTAAAGGAGGTATAATGAAAGAGAGCTTTTTGTTACTTTCTGGCAGGTCTATGTATTTATGTGTGAGATATATATATATTATATATACATATATATATATGCATATATATAGAGAGAGACATAGATACATACATATATAATATGTGTATACATAATATATCTAGATACATTTGTATAAATATATATTATATATAGACAACTATATATGTATATATAGTTCTTTACACACATATAGTTGTCATATATATATATAGAGAGAGAGAAATACATAGTTGTCTCAGAGCATCATAGATTAAAAGCTAAAAGGAGCCTTAGATTCCATAGAATCCAACCCTTTCATTTTATAGATGAAGCAAAAACATCCAAGTAACTTGCCTATGATCACGAAGCTAGGAAGTGTTTGAGGGCCAGTATCTTATCCACTATACCATAATGGCTACATATAAACTCTTTGTAAGTAGGGATTGTTCTAGTCATTGTGTTTGTATTCCCAGAACTTAGCACAGTGTATAGTGGACACTTAATAAATACTTATTGATTGATTGATTAATTATATTGTCTATTGTCTATGTTATTCTATAATCTGGGGCTTGTGAGCGTCTGAGGCAGGGGAAGAACTTGGCCATTACTTGGATAGAAGGTAAGTGGAAAGGTGTAATTGGAAGGAAACAAGCATTTATTAAGCTCCTTCCTGGATGTCAAGCACTGTTTTAAGCACTTTACAAATAGTAACAACAACCCTGGGAGGTGACTATTTTTATCATTTCCATTTTACAGTTGAGGACAATGAAGTAGAAGTTCATTGGTCTGCCCAGGAATATACAGCTTGTAAGTGTCTGAGGATGGATTCAGATTTTCCTAACTCTGGGCTCAGTGCTGTACCACCTAGCTGGCTCTATTGGAGTACAAAAGGCAATTAGGAGAGTCTCTAATTGGCTGGGCATGAACCCAAGATTCCTGCAGTATTCCTGAGTGGGACTCTGGGAAAATAAAAAGGTTATAGATAGGAGCAAGACTCTGGGCTTCTAGGAGGAATCATGCTGGCCAATTTGGCCTAAGGAAGATATTAACACATTAAGGTGTTTTAGGAAGCTAATGAGCCACCCAGTCTGCCTCATGGGAGAATCATCAACTAAAGCTTTCCATAGATATAATCTATGCATGACTTAGGTCCCAAAGTTCCCAAAGATTGGGTCAAAAGATGGGTCTTTTTCCTTTTGGCTCATCATTACTCCCTGACACTACCTCTGTCACCTTTATGTCATGGCTCTCAAGTAACTGATTCTATTTAAAAAAAAAAAA
>JAJPUD010009890.1:0-69083 GCA_023553655.1 Myrmecobius fasciatus | reverse complement strand
AATGGAAAGGTTGCTGGAGCTTGAGTCCAAAGTTCTGAGTTCAAATTGCACCATGTCATATTCTGGCTATGTGATTTTGAGCAAGGGGGATTACTTCCTTTATCTATCTCAGTTCCCTTCTGTTAATTGAGGGCTCAACTCCCTTAAAATTCTAAAATCCTGTCGTGTTATATTTCTTCTGTTTTTCATTGCAAATAGCCCAGTGCTAAAAATCTAAGCAAATTGTTAGTGCTTATGTGTTAACTTTTGTTTACAGAGTAATTCTGAATACATTAGAGGTATTGGTTTTTAGACCATTAGGGAATTCTAACATGTGAAGAGAATAAACAGCCCTCTAATTTATGTCTTTTGTAAATTCAAAGTTTTTTATTTCTTGTACATGTGCTATTGTTTATGATATGTAATCCCATATACAAATGTCCTGTGAGCTTTAATACAGGTGGTCATGGAGGTTACAAAGGTTCCCCTTATAGAGAGCTATAGTCAGCTGCAGTTGTGATATATTCTTTCTCAACCAGCACTAACTGTACATGGAAAATGTGGCTCTTGGCTACATTGGCTGCCAACTTTAGGAGCTGAGGATAAAGTGATTATCTCTCCTCCTTACCTTTCAAATGTTTTCCCTTGACTTGTTGGGATCATTGATTCCTGGTCTACAGAAGGTTGCCTTCTCCCAACCCTTCCAGTTTTGCCAATAATAGGCTCAAGGAAGAAAAACTAGTTTTTCTTTTTTTTGCCATCTGCCCTCCTGATCTTCTCTCCTGTGATCAATAATTTCTTTTCTTGGACTGACTTCTCTGACATTAGTCCCTTCCATATATGTTTTCTGTCCATTCCCCTCTCCTTGTGACTCCTTTCTCATCACTTCACTTCTCCCTTCTTTTCCATTTTCCCTCCACAAAAGAAAAACAACCTTGTTTTGAGTCTACCAAACTTTTTGGAAGAAAGTCAAAGAGATTAGAATACCTTCAGGGGCAACTGTGGAAGTGAGTTTCAGAAAAGAAAAGAATCTGGTAGTTGGTTGTGACAGAGCCTGCATTAAGTAGAAACAGCGAAAGAGGCTGTTGTCCTAGAAAATCCTGAATTATTAGGGTCTTCGTCCTTCCCACTGGTGATTAGACCTTGTTTCTTTAATGTATTAGCATCTTGCCAGATACAGCTTCTTCATTTTTCAAACAGTTGACTTTAGACTTAGTGAGGCTGGCTGGAAAGATATAGGACTATAGTTTAACTGAATTTTTCTTTTTTCTTTCTTTTTTTTTTTTGAATGAAATTCCTATCCTGTCCTTTCCTGCTGCATAAATTATAGCAGCAATATACTGCAAAAGGAAAGAAAATCCTTCCCCTGCTCTCCTCTTATAACCGAAATCTGGCAGAGCATTACAGGATATAAACATGAAAGTGACCTCAGTGATCACCCCTACCAACCATTTTATATTGATGGGGAGAAATAAGTTTATCTAACTGGCCCAAGATCACACAATAAGTAGCCGAATCAGATTCTAAATCATGTCTTCTAATAGAAGATCTGTTTTTTGGTGTTGTTTTCTCAATACCCTGCTAACCCACATAAGTGACCTCAGTGGTCCTTACAAATTTATTCTAACCAGATCTTTACCTGAAGAATTAGAAGATTTGACCGGACTCATAGCTTTCTTTAGAAACTGTTAATGTCATTTGATTATAGACAAGGTGACTTATTTTGTTCCTGTGCCTTTAAATAACTGAAACTAATCGATATATCTATATATCTATATATATAGATATATATTAATCTCCTTATTTGCTTGTCTCCATTTGCCATTCCTATTGGAATCTGGATTTCAGCAATTAACCTCCCATTGTCTTTTCAGGAAATGACATCTGTGTGACTTCTGGTGTAGGCAACTGGTGACCTCTATGGTTAAAATAACTTGCAGTGCTTTTTTAGCACTTCCCTCTGGGTTGGTCATATAGGCTGGATGACTTTGAAAGTTTTCTGGAATGTAAAAAAGTGAGCAACTATTATCAGTGTCCTAGGTCACAATGCGTGAAATGAATGCTTCTGAGTCAAGATTAAAGCACTAAATTCTGTTTTTTGTCACTTGAAGCATTTTATGAAACTCCTAAGCCTCCATTACCCATTTCTATTCTGGATATTTGTTGGAGATTTAAATAAAAGGAAGAGTCCTCTTGAAAATATATTTTGTAAACAAATGTTAAAATCATTTTTACATGCAAGGGGAAAATATAAAATAATATATAAAATATAAAATTAAATTAAAAATACACATAAAAAGCTAAAAAAGAAATAAAATATACACACATACGTATACATATACAAAGGCCTTTCTGGCTCAGACACAAGCTCTGTGAGTCTGGGAAAGTTAATTAACTGCTGTCAGTCTCAGTTTACATATCTGTAAAAGCAGATTAATAATAGTACCCATCTTCCAGGGTTCTTAAGGATCAAATGAAATATTTGTGAAGTTTAAATCACTATATAAATGTTATTATTGTTTATTAACAACAATAATAACAATAACAAATCACATATCCCAAATAAGTTTTCAGTGAGTATTTAATAAATATATATGGAATTGAAAATAATTAAATTTAAATTATGAAATTGATATAAAACTTTCTCAGTCTTCACCACTGTGTTTTAGGGCCAGTCTTTGTTTTTCATATTGCTATATCCCAGTCTAAAACTACTGGATATGGGCAGGGTTATTTCTCTATTTATGATAAGTATCACTTGACATGATGTCAAACCTAGTAGACTGCCAGGGATAAATTTCTGCTGATGCAAATGGACACAGGTCACTTTCAAATTATGTTTTCATGTTGAGACTCCCTGTGCACACAGAAATCATCAATGTGTCACTCCACTTGGAAAGGGAATCATTCTGTTGCTTTTTTGTTTATTCTGGGCAAAGACTCAGAGAAGCCCTCAATATGAGGCTTTTGGACCAGTAAATAATGTCCATTTTCCTATTCTTTTTTATGTGCCAGGACCAAGGAATAAAAATCCTGAAGTGACTCGTATATTCTGGCAAAACCAGACATCTCTCTGCCCAGAAAGCATGCCCTATATGCTCTCTTTTCCTAAAAGATTGGGAACAGTGGAGTTAATAGGAAGTTCACACTTTGTCTTAGAGGCAATGGGGAACCATTGGTGTTATTTAATAGGAAAGTAACAAGGTCAGACCTACTTAAGGAAAATTACTTTGTCTGAGATCAGTGTACTTTGCACATAATAGGAGTTCTATAAAGTTTTATTAATTGGATTGAGTCTATGGTGACATAAAAACTCTACATGGTGGAAACTTCATATATTTTCACAGTAGTGATAAGTGGAAAGTTTGATCACATTGAGCTGTTTCTCTAGTAGTGGTAGTGATGATTTTCTCGCTGGTCCGTCTACTTTCCTCCCAGTTTCCTTTGTGACTAAGAATACAAATTATGAGACACATAGCAAGCTGAGATTAGAGATTATTTTAGCCCATGCCCATGATTTTGAGCTTTCTGGCAGTTAAAAAGTCAGGCCTGTAATGCTGTGTTAGCAGATTTGAATGTTAGAGGTGTTCGAGGATATATTTGGGTATCCCTATGTATCTTCCAACTTGGAAATTCTGTGATTATTGGGTCCTTTCTCTCCTGCAACTCTTAAAATCCCTGCCTCCCTTCCAGTCTTACTTCAGTCTCTCCCTTTTATAGGAGATCTTTCCTGATGTCCCAGTTGTTAGTTTTTCCCTTACTCCTTGAAATAGTTTCTATATATTTAAATGTTTTGTATTTTTCTATTTACTTACATGTATTCAACACAGAGGAATGTAAGCTCACAGAGGGTAGTTTTTGTCTTTATATCTCCAGTATCATACACAGAGTAGGCATTTCCCAAATGCATATAAAATAGAATCAAATGTTTATCAAACACCTATTTTCTATAGATGACATTGTTGGAAATAAAATAAAATAAATAAATAAAAAACCCCTTATTGATATTCCAAATAAGGTGCTGAGATTATTACTTTGTATTCTGCAAACAAATATGTCTAAAATTAATGACATAAATGAACCAAGATCTTGGAGAAAGATTTGTTATTTTATCTTACATTTTTATTTTGTTTTTTCTATATGATTAACCACTATAGGCATGTTAAAAAAAAATGTAGTTAAGCCATTGTCAACTTAATTTCCAGGCTTATTCCTTTATCATACAAATTTTTCAGGTCCATAAACTCTCATTTTCTCCTCAGTGCTGTCTGTCTAATGATCATTAATCAATTAACATATAGATCTGAAATATCAGCAAAAGACTTTCCTCACAGAAATTCTATAGGTTTGATAAGATTGGTAGGAAATGAGATTTTTATGGTTTCTTCTGGTAAAGCAATATGAGTCAGATTATTGCAGCTTAGTGATGCTTTTCTCACTCTCTATGTGGTATTGTTTTTCAGGACCAGTCCTACAGCTGTGGTAGAAGAAATGTGGTGTATATAAAATTTGTGATAGCTGGGAGAAATTCTGGTAAGTGTTGCTGCATTTATTCCTAATAGCTTTTGTTACATGATGGTGGCCCATAAAAAATGGTTGCTTCCTTGTTCTTTGCCTCTTTAAAATCTGTGTTAAGCTGAGAGAAGGCAAAATTTTATGATGATGAAATGTAGCTCTGCTTCTGTGTTTCCTGTTACTGACTGCAATTTTTGTTGCCGTTGCTGTTTCTAAGGATATGGTGTTTCCCAGGTATAATAAGGATTGCCTTCTGGGCCAGAGGCGAAGGATATTGTTGACAGCTTAATTTACTTAGTTTCTTGTGTTTTCTCTGCTATCATTGTAAGATCAAAGTAATAAGCCTCTTTGCTGAGAGAATAAGAATGAGAGAGAGAGACAGAGGCACAAAAAGATAAAGGGGTAGAATACAGAGCAGAAAAATCTTGAGATTCAGTGTGTCTGCTTAAGCAGCAGAAGAATGCTAATTGCATTTGGGGCATGGAGAATTAGAGGGAACCAGAATGACTGGTAGCCATTTAACATATCAGTATTTAAAGGCCACTAGGACAAACTGCCTTCAGTTTCACAAAAATCAACAACACAAAAATAGACATTTATTGAAGGTCTACTTGGTAACAGATAGAGAATAAAAATACAAAAGTGTGATAATCCCTGCCTCCAAAGAACTTACAACATAATACATTAGCAGAAAGAATTTTTCATCTGTAAAAATAAGGAGATAGGATTCAAAAGCCCTCTGAAAGGTACCTTATAACTCTAAATTTATCATTCTAAGACTAGACAAGGCCTACCTCAAAAACTAGTGAAGAAAATTGATATTTCTTCTTCTGTAATCTTAGAGACTCTCTAAATTTATGGTATGATATTTTAAAAGCTAATGCTAAGAGGTTGAAGTTCTATCCAGCAGGTTAGACAAACTTTAGAAGCCAAGTCCCCATATGAGTGAATTCCCCACGTGAATCTTGTAGAAAGATAGTTTAGAAAGGATTGGTTCTATCCAGGGTGATTTATCATTTATCATTTATCACCAGTGCAATCAAGATAATGGATTTCTACATTTAGAGTTAGAAGGGACTTTGTAATCCACCTACCTTATTTTACATATTAAGAAACTAAGGTACAGAAACCATCTGGCTTGTGAATGCCTGAGATGGGATTTGAACTCATCTGATCCCCAAGTCCAGTGCTCCGTCCATTGATCCATATTGTTTTGTCCAAAGATGATGATAATATTCATCCCTTGCTGTACTCTCCAACTAGTAAGTGAGTCGCAAATGGCTTATCTTATTTGCCAATGAACTGGTCTGGTTCTTGTGGGTGATATCTTAGAGTAAATATATATAACTCACTGCTTCTTCCTTCCATTTACTCTGCCATTGAGTGAAATCATTTTGGTTTGGGTTTTGTTTAAATTTGAAAATTGACAAAATTTCATTTAGAAACAAATAAGATAAATATGTTTTAAAGGAAGGAAGGTAGAAAGTAGATTAAACTGTTAGCTTCATGCTACCTTATAGAGACTTCCTGTGTGGGAAGAAGGTGTAAGAGAGCAAGAGAGAGAGAGAAGAGAGAAATATCTAGGAAATGATGGAGTAGGTTCACATAACCAAGACATTATTTTCATGGAGGTAATACTTTCATTTCTAATCTTTTTTCACATATGTAGTACCTTCTCTGAACTCTAAAAGTTAGGTAATTTACTGAAATGTCTTAGACATGTACTACAGAGGAGTTTGAAAGTCCCTTAGTATCAGGAAAGAACTTTAATCTGTGTATAGGGAATTGAGTGTGTTAATGGTTCAGACTATGTGCTTAGAATAAAAAAACAGCTTTATTTCAAAGCTTTTCTTTTTAAATATAAACTTTTTATTAATAACCTTTGTTTTTATGTAACCTTCCTTTCCCAATATATACTTCCCTTCTCCTTCTCAGAGCCATTCCTTATAATAAAAATTTTAAAAGGATAAGAAAAACTTGTCAAAATGAATCAACATATCAAAAAATTATTACATAGTATTCGATGTTCCACATCCATAGTCCCCCACATTAGCAAAGAAGCAGGGAGAAGTGCCTTCTGATACATCTTCTGTGGAGCTTTCCGTGAATTTTCTATGCATTCAGTTTAAATTGTCATTTCATGTAATCTTAGAAAAGGAAGAGACTTCAGAAATCATCAATTTCAACTTCCTTATGGTGGAGAAATCCTCTCAGCATCATCCCTGAGAAATGGTTATTCTCCATCCGGTTGAATACTCTCACTGCTTTATTAAGACAATCCTATTCCATTTTTCTATTTAGAAAACTACAAATCTGAAGGCTTGTATGGACTTGTCTAGACTAATGATCCCCAAAGTGTAGTCTATAGACCCCAAGGGTCCCCAAGATCCTTTCAGGGTTCTACAAAATTATTTCCATAATTACATTAAGATATTATTTCTCCCTTTTCATTTTCCTTATTTCATGAGTTTACAGTGGAGTTCCTGAAAGGTTATATAACTTCTAAATTAAAGTTCTATCTGTAAGCATGAATACTAAGTAAATATATCACATGCAGAATTGCACTTTAGCATTACAAATGGATCAATCTACAGAAATGCCCCAGACTGTTATCAGTACCAACTAAACTAAAAGAAGACCTTCTTTTAAGTCTATCCTTGGCTACAAATATAAGTGGTGCTGAAATATTTAAAGTGTTAAATAACTTTTTGAATTTTTGTTTAACTGGAACAATTCTTGGCATTTGCTCTGATAGTAAAAAAAAAAAAAAAAAAAAAAAAAAATAAAAAAAAAAAACTGCTGGTGCCTTAGCAGGAAGAGCTTGGGTCTGTCTTGGCAGGTAGACACCCAAATATTTTATTTTGTCTATAGTTATTTTTAATGGAATTTATTTTTTCTGTCTCTTGCTGATGGACTTTGTCAGTAATATATAGAAATGCTGATGATTTGTGGGGGTTTGTTAAAATTCTGCCACTTTGCTAGTATTCTCTAGGATTCTCTATATCATCATTTCCTCATTGATGAATGTGATTTTTTTATGACATTTGGACAATCTGCACAAGTCAGTTAACCATCATTTTACAAGTGACTAATGCATTCTTATAAAATCACGTAGCAACAAAAGATCCATTCAGTGGATTTTAGCATAACAGTTTATTGATATGGTTTCTGATTCCATGTTGCAATTAAGTTTCTTTCTTTTTTTTTTTGGTTCAAAGATTTTTAATTTAATTCTCTAAGAAAGATCTTACCTTTTGTTCTGCCCATATTCCTTTTTTTTGTTGTTAAAGCTTTTTATTTGCAAAACATATGCATAGGTGATTTTTCAACATTGACCCTTGCAAAGCTTTCTGTTACAAATTTTTCCTTCCTTCCCCCTCACCCCCTACCCTAAGTGGCAGGAAGTCTAATACATGTTAATTATGTTAAAATATTTGACAGATCGAATATGTGTATATATTTATGGAGTTATCTTGCTGTACAGGAAAGGAAAAAAAAACCTGAGAAGGAAAACATAATGCAAGCAAAAATCAATAGAGAATGTGAAAATGCTATGTTGGGGTCCAGACTCAGCTCCCAGGCCTCTCCCTGGATGTATATGACTATCTTCATCACTGAACAGCTGGAACTAGTTTGAATCACCTCATTGTTGAAGAGTCATGCCCATCAGAATTGATCATTGTATAGTCTTGTTGCTGTGTATATAATCTCCTGGTTCTGCTCATTTCACTTAACATCAGTTCATGCAAGTCTCTCCAGGACTCTCTGAAACCATCCTGCTGGTCGTTTCTTACAGAACAATAATATTCCATGACATTCATATACCATAATTTATTCAACCACTCTCCAATTGATGGGCATTCATTCAGTTTCTAGCCACTACAAAAAGGGTTGCCACAAACATTCTTGCATATGTGTGTCCCTTTCCCTCCTTTAAGATCTCTTTGGGATATAAGCCCAATAAAAACACTGCTGACTCAAAGGGTATGCACAGTTTGATAACTTTTTGAGCATAGTTCCAAATTGCTCTCCAGAATGGTTGGATCCATTCACAATTCCACCAACAATGTATCAGTGTCCCAGTTTTCCCACATTCCCTCAAACATTCATCATTATCTTTTCCTGTTATCTTAGCCAATCTGACAAGTGTGTAGTGGTATCTCAGAGTTGTCTTAATTTGCATTTCTCTGATCAATAGAGGTTTGGAGCACTTTTTCATATGACTAGAAATAGTTTTAATTTCATCATGTGAAAATTGTTCATATCCTTTGACCATTTATCTATTGGAGAGTGGCTTATACAACTAACTTTCAGGACATAACAAAAACTTATAAATTTAAGATGACTATGCTACAACTTCCTTATATTAAGCCAAAATCTACTTCTCTAAAGAGATCTTAAATCTGAAACATCATCAACATAATTTTCTCAGTTAATAATTGAGGAAATCAAAACCAAGAAAAATCAAATCATTTATCCAAGGTTATGTAGTTATTGGTAGAACCTATAATAAATGGAACACTGTATCCAGATATTCTGTCTATAGAAGCTACTTTCAGATATTTGAGATATCATTTCTTCCCCAACTTATCTTCTTTGATTTAAACATCCCTTTCAGCTATTCCTCATAAGCTCTTGTTTCCAGCTCCTGATCTACCCTGTTCTCTATTTTCTTGGAAATTTTTTGTTAGTATTTAATGTAGTGCCCTTAAGTCAATTCAAAGAGATAGACTGACTTCAGAATCAGGAAGAAAGACCAGGGTTCAAGCATAGTGTGTGAGTCTTAGGCAAACCATGGAACTTCTCAGTGTCCCAGGTATCTTTGATCTGCTTGCTAGAGGTAATTTTCCTCAATAGAAAACTATTTTCTATTTTTTATCTACTATTTAGAGATCCCTACTAAAATGAAACCATGGTCTGACCACAGAAAAATTACCTTCCATAATCTGGCTACTATATTGATCAGTGGTTTTACATATTACTCTCTTTATTCTCTCCTCTTTTTTGTCCTCTTTCTCCTCCTTTCTGCTGCTCTTTATCTTTTTTTCCTCTTTTCTTCTTTGTTTTCTTCCCTTTCTCCTTTTTCTCTTCCTCTTTCATTTCATTCTTCCTTGTCCTCTTTCTCCTTTTCTTTCTCATTTTTATTGACGTTGTCTCCTTTCTTCCCTTTCTTCTCTTTTCCTCTTTTTTCTCCTTTTTTCCCTCCCACTTCCCTTTTTTCTTTCTACCCCTTCTCTTCTTTTTCTCCTTTTTCTTTTCTTCTTTTTTTTCTTTTTCCTCCTTCTTCTGCTTGTTCTTCCATATTGGATTGGGAAGGATTTCTTAAGAATAGCTCCACTAAAGGTGTGGAGACATGAACACTCACAGAGCTATTAGTAGTAACTTTTAACCTACTCCGCAGTATGTGGCTTCTTTATTATCATCACAAATCTTGTAAGATCCATGTTCAAATTTTGTGATTTCATGGAGAAACCTAGTTTTTTTTTTTTGCATGGTTTTGATGAAATGTAGGTTTATTTTGGGGGTACATAATTAAAAATTAATTGTAATATATTTAAGAAGTTTAAAAATATTAACGTTTATATGTTAATGTACAATCAGGGAAAAGGCACATATTATAATTAGCTTAGTCTATGGCAATATCTAATTAGAAATTAGATGGGGTTTTTTGAGACCATTCTGAATGAAAGAATTGAGTAATAATCTCTTTCATTCATCTCCTTTCCTCCCAACCTGATTTAAGTAGCCCAGGATTGACACCGCAGTGATTATTTAGTCTGACTTTTTCACCTATACAGATGAGGATCCATCTATTATCGATCAGTGGCAGGACTTGAACTCGGGTAATGAGACTCCAAATTCAAACCTAAACTAGCTGTTTTCTGGGGCAATTAATATGTGGCTGTCGACTGAGACCAAAAAGTGATGACTCAGAGTCCACATATTCCCATTATTAAATCAAGTGTTGTTAGACTCATATTTTAAAACTTCAACTGCTGGCTTCTTTAAATATGCTTGTCATTAGATAACTTCCTAAACTAAATGGCATTTCAGTCAGGGCTAGCCCTTACATGCATCAAACACAGTGTTTCTGGTGTTATGAATATGTGCACAGGGAGGAGGGAGATCTCATTACAGATGAAGTATGGGCTAGGTATTTTGGTATTTGTCGATGTTTATTTTCATCAGTTCATGAGGAATATTATAATCTAGCTTAAAGAGAGACAACAGATAGACTTTTGTAATCTAACATGGTTGTGTTTCCTGAAGCTGAACCTTTGAAGATAGCACATGTTAGGTTGTGATATAGGGCAATCCACCACCAGAAACAATTTATTTAATTATGGGCTTTATTTCGGGAAGGAAACTATTCCTTTTGTGAAGGATATTTTGGGATTTACAAACCCAGCATCTAAGCCAGTATTATCTCCCTAGTAAAGGATGTGGTGTATATATCTGTGGACATAAATATCTTTCACCAAATGATCCACTGTGATATTATTTCCAACTCATCTACCCTTCATTTTTCTTTTTCCTGTAATCTCTCTTTCCTCTGACTTGGAAATGCATTCAAGAAATCAAGAGGAAAGAAAAGGATAAAGGGAAAGATTTCATTTCAGATGACTAAAGCAAGAAATATGTTTATAGAAAAATAGGTATTGAATTTTTCTTATCTAATTGACCCCAACCAGCAGTATCATCAAAGATTATTTTCAAGACTTCAAAATTTGGGTTCAAGGGATACACATTTCAGTTTTTTTTTTTTTTTTTTTTCACATTCCCTTACTTCTCCAAACTAATTCTTCTGTTTTTCAGGAACTTCTTGGGACTTAGCATTTATGTCCTTGAGGGTTGAAGGATTGGAGACTTCTAAAGACCCTCTACTTTCTAAGCTCGGTGAAGTCAGTGCCAAAAGAGGCTTCTGGCTAGTCCAATGGTTAGAGTTTTGAGTAGTTCAGATTCTGCCTCAGACCCTCAAAAACTGTGTGGACCTTAGCCACTCTCAGCCTCAGTTTCTTCATCTGAAAAATGAGAAGGTTGAACTCAGTGACTCTCTGAGGTCACTTCCAGCTCTAAATTTATGATCCTAGTTTTAGACAAGGTCTACTTCAAGGACCAGTGGGAAAAAAAACTGATTAAGCAAGCCCCTAAGAAAGTAACTTTTTGAAAATTAAGATCTATTTAATAGCGTTATTTTAATACTGTTCTTTGTCTTCCAAGTCTTTTCAACATAGTAACTGTTATATAGGCAGGATTGACATTACTGAATGCATTTTATGAGCAGGAAGGGTGTGGATAAAGTAGAAGTCCAAAGTCAGGATTGTCTAGGTTTGTTTAACAATTAGTTCTCCAAGGGAAAAAAAAAAGTATTCATGGTACCTCTTTAAACTTAATGTGCAGTATTGACTTTCTCTAATCTAAGGAATCAACAAAACAATAAATTCTAGCCTTAGTCCATTTCTAAGGCCTACTCTGAAAATTGTTAAATTTTGTTAAATTTAACAAAATTTAAATTTGTTTAAATTTGTTAAATTGTTAAACAACAATAATTATTAAATCAGTTTAGCTGCCTCTAGCACTTGCTTAACACAATACCTGATACACAATAGATGTTTAATAAATGTTTATTAATGGTCTCCTGCATGCTCTGACACTAGCTGTTTAACCATAGTCAAGTCATTGACTTTGCTGAGTCTGATAGTTCTACATGGTTTTTTCTAAAATGAAATATATAATACCTATGTGATTTTTTTTGTTGTTTCTTTTTGGAGGCATTTGGTGTTAAGTGACTGGACCAGTGTCCCACCTCTAGTAAGTGTCTGAAGCTGCATTTGAACTCATGTCCTCCTGACTCCATAGCTGGTACTTT
Source organism: Myrmecobius fasciatus (assembly GCA_023553655.1). Classification (NCBI taxonomy): domain Eukaryota; kingdom Metazoa; phylum Chordata; class Mammalia; order Dasyuromorphia; family Myrmecobiidae; genus Myrmecobius; species Myrmecobius fasciatus. The sequence continues at coordinate 56,719 of JAJPUD010009890.1, read as the reverse complement.
TATCTGGACTCCATCCAGCTGCGCCCTATGTGAAAGTATAGAACAATTTCAGTCTGCATTGGTGGAGGAAAGTCCTACATAGGGACCACCCACGCTTTTAAAATCACAGGTCTGGTTGAATTATTAAGTTTATGTGGAAGAGAAACATTGAAATAGAGAAAGATTAGGGAACAAGGTTAGATATAACTAGTCCTAGAATTCTCATTTTAATTCCATTCCCTTTTCAGTGCTATTTCTACTAGATCTTACTGACTTTTTAGAACAAGAATGTGTTTTGCCCAGAGGAAGGTAGAAGAAGTTTCAAATATAGTATATGTGCATGTGTATGTACCTTTTGGATTGTGAATTTTGATCCTAGAAGGTATCTGATCCCACATCAATACCACATGGAGATAAGCTATATTTTTCGTTATCAGATAGATTCGTCTGGATCTTAACCCAGACTTTTTGATGCTGCACTAAGGATACCTTTTTTGTGCTGAAAAAATTCTGTGCATTGGCCATCTGCAGTAACAGTGTAAAACTAAGTACTACCCATTCTTGCCTGTGGATAATTTTCATGTGAAATAAATTTCATGTGCATAAATTATATACATATTAAGAGAGTTATATACTTATATAACATATATAATATACTTGTATATAATTATATATATATATATATATATATATATATATATATATATTAAGACCTTTTGGAAAGAGGCCCAATGTATTCATTGCCTTAAGGGTGAGCAAAATTTTCTGGGAGAGTCATTGTGATTTTTTCTTCTGAGTATATATTGAGAATATATAGTAATGGCTGAAATTTATATAGTGCATTTATGTTTGTAGAATACTTTGCATGCATTATTTCATTTGGACTTCAAAACAACCCTATGAAGTATGCCCTAAAAGCATCATTAGTTCTGTTTTACCAAAGGAGAAGCCAGGACTTAGATAAGTAATTATCATTGGTAGGGTTTGAACTCTGATCTTCCTAAATCCAGTAGTTTTACTCACTATAGAAGATTTCGTTCATCAAATTACAACTAATTTAATGTATGTTTTTCTTTAAGAGGAAAAGAAAGTTTTAGGATTGCATTTCCACATTAAAAGCAGTTTACTTTGCTAAGTCAATCTTTTATTATAAGGGAGAATAAAAAGTTTTGGTTTTTTTTTAAGATTTTTTTAAAAGTTTCCCTTTGTCACCCTGGCTGGAGTACAAAGAGCTTACTCATAGGTCAAGATCTACTCTAATCACTGAGAATTTTGACCTGTGCTTTTTCTGACTTCGGTCAGTGAGTTTGCCCTTCTTTAGGCAACATGGTGTCCACTAGGATTCCATGGGTTTCCTATATTTATGCTGAATTTAGTTGAGTAAGTTAAGACACCAAATGGGCTCAGCTCACTGTAGCTCAGAACTTCTTACCTAGCTCAAGAGATTTTCCAGTCTCAGACATCCCAATAGCTGGGATTACAGGCATGCATAACTATGTCTAGCTTATAGTAAGATAAATCTTACTATATTTAATCATTCCAAACACATAGTTGAATGTTCAATAAATGATGATAATGCCCCAACTTGGACAAATTTAAATAATACAGAATTGTGGTGAATTTGCAGATATGTTTTAATAGTCTAAAAAGAGAAATAGAGTTAATTTTTAATTTCTAAAATGTGATTTACCATTATTTTAACTTGTTACTCTTCATAAAGAGATCATGATGAACAAAGTAAGAAACATAAGGAGACTTTTTAAAATTGGGCAACAAGCTAGAGAGAATGGACCAAAGGTAACCAGAACAGGTCAAGATTTGTTAAAATCTATAGCTTAGAGTATTGAGAAATTTGCAGGCTGTCTTTTATTCCCATTAAATCTAAGAAATTTGCCAGTTCAAAGACAGCCAGCTCAGTTGCGTAAATTTGCCATTGCCTCATTTGCCCCTTGATACTTGAGCCTGTTTTTAATAATTATGATTAGTTACATAAATTTAAATTTTCTTTTCAGTCTTCCAGTTTTGAAATGTTAGTGATATCTCCTTAACAAATTAGCCATATGTCCATGTTCCACCAGTGCATTCAGTTTTATATAAATTTCTGAGAATGTATTCATTCATTCAGCAAATCCCTACTGAATAGAAGGCTGTGTCTTCACTACAAGTGAATCCCATTTTAAGAAGGCTTGATCCATTAATCCAAATGTACAAAATAGATAAATATGGCCAGAGAGGGAGATTATTTGCATTACCAAAAATTCCTCATTTTACAAAAACATTCACTACCACATTTCTTTCAGATAAGAACAAGGAAAAAATAAGTCTGTGACTAGGAAGGATACCTGTTAACATATGAAAGAAAGAACACCAAATTATTCAATTTCTATTTTCCTTCTATGTTCTCTGTGAATGGAAAATGATCTGACTGGAAAGAGTAAAGCAAAAATTGAAACCCCAAATTAGTGAAGAGTTAGTTGAGAGAGCATTTGGCTGCTCTTTAAAAACAAAGAAAAAGAGAAGAAAAGAATTCTATCATCCCCAACCTTTCAAATGTCTTTGTTGAATTATTTACTATAAGTCTTTTTTGAGGAATCATGGGGGAAATAAGATACCTGAAAGCTAATGCTATCCTCATGTAGTTCGAATCCAGCCTCAGACATTTGATACTTACTAGCTGTATGACCCTGTCACTTAACCCCATTTGCCTCCCAAAACAATCATTCAACAAGCATTTATTAAGCACTTGCTATAAGTTTATGGAATGCTGTTTTTTATCTTAATTTTAAATAGCATTAACATGTAGCTTAAAACTAGTTTAACTGTCATTTCTTAAGAAATATTGAACTCCAGTTTATTTCCTTCACTTAATCCTTGTCTGGGAGGAAGGTAAACTGATTGGTCCAGTTTTCAAAAAAGGAAAAAAAAAAGATGAATTCTGGTAATGACACAAGTAAGCTTACTATTTCTATTTATCTATTTATCCAACAATTATTTATCTCATTCTTCTCTCTCTTCTCAGTGCAGGTTCCTTATCATCCACTGCCTATTTCACCTTTCCAATTAGTTTTTCCACAGGCATCTCAAAAGTCATCATGTCCAGAATAGAAATTCATTTTCTTTACCCCTTTTCTGTATTTCCCCTTTCTGTCAAAGGTGAGACACAACTTTGGAACATCCTTGACTCTTTACCTTTTCTCACTGCACATATCCAGTGAATTGCTAAATCTTGTCCAATCTGGCATCCTTTCCCTTCTCTCTTTGAATTCACACCATAAGCATCTTAACTGAAATCCTCATCACATCTTACTTATACTGTTAGCAATGGCCTCCTAATTGGTCTTCCTGCTTCAGGTCTCTTCCCCTCTCCAATCCACTCTCCACAACCATTCCAAATACATTTTGGATCAATAAAAAGAATTATCCTTTGAAAATGGAATTAGGTTGCCCATGGAAAGTGAGTTTATTGGAGAAGCAAAGATTATATGAAAACTTGCCTGAGATGTTATAGAGATAGGTTGTAATAGATTCTCTGAAAGACTGCTTTTATAATTGTAATGTGTCCTAGTGCAAAAATTAAAATGGAATAATTACTTTTCAGATAGATTATAATTTTCATAAACTTGAATTATATACTATTTAATATTAAAAACTTTTTATCTCTTTAAATAATAATAGCTAACATTTATTTAGTACTTAAATGTTTGCAAAGCTCTTTAGAAATATGGCCTTTAAGCCTTACAACAATTCTGGGAAATATATGCCATTATCACTATTTACTGATACAGAAACTGAGGCAAACAGAGGTGTCTGTGATTGTATTTGAACTCAGATTTCCATGACTCTGGGTCTAATGCTGTAACTCACCTCGCTGCCTGTTTAGTTGTGAAATTGTAAAACTTGTCTTAATGGGCATGTTAAGCCCCATAATACTTATTATACTTAACTCATCCCTTTTAGTAGTATTGCCATAGAAAATGAATTTATACTTGCTAATGTGTTTTTAAAGAACATCTGATCTGTAAGAGCCTCCAGATTGTCTCCAGTAGGAAGCCACTGTATGTTAGGGTAAAAATGATAGGAACTTTTCCAGGAAGTAGCTACTCCCTCCTGGAGTTTATGCTAAAAGAAAAGGAAACTGAGCATACTCTGGCATAGGCTCTAGAATTTTAAACAGCCAATATTATGAGAGTCAGACAAAGGATGTGCAGGATCCTGTAGAACAGAAATTCTACAGGGGAAAGCCAAGTTCAGAAGATGACAGGGGAAAAAATCCAGGATGAATAAAAAAGTGTGGTACAATTCCTGTTAAAAATAGTGTCAGTAGGCTAAAGTTCAGAGTGAGCTAAAGCTAGTGAGGACAGGAATGGTTTTATTAACCATGGTCAGGAAGAGAGGAAGAACAAATTAAGGATAGGACTATTGCTCCTTATGGATGAGACACTAATAGAGATAAGTAAAGCTGCTTAATTTTCTAATATGCTCTGTTTTCTCTGCTAAAGGATGACCTTTGGAAAAGCATAGAATAAAAATGACTGCTAGGAAGTTGATCCCTGAAATAAGTAAGAAAATAATAAGGGAACACTTTTTTTTTTAATTAAAGCTTTTTATTTTCAAAATATATCCATGGATAATTTTCAACATTCACCCTTATAAAATCTTGTATTCTAAATTTTTAAAGGGAATACTTTTTAATTTAAATTTTTTTAAATTTAATTTAATACTCACCTGGCTCAGATGAATGAATACTTAAACTGCTTAAAGAACAGGTGCCTCTTATTAAGTTGGTTGTTGTCTGGTTAACATTAAAATGTCTTAATTTTCTCCACCATGGTATAATTAGTTATCCAAAGTAAATGGTTCTGCTTAATCTTCAATTTAAAAATGATCAGATCTTCAGAGCTAGTTTCATCTCTAGCATGTCTTGCATTTTTTAACCTACCAGAAAGGTTTTCATCCCCCTCATCTTTCAAACATGTTTGCCCTAAACTATTGCATTATTAATATCCCAGTGGTTTTACTCTGCATTAGTAAGGCTTTCTCATCCAACTGAATTGGTTTTTCCAATTTTTTAGAACTAGTGGCAGCCTCTACAAGGACTTAACCCACTATTATTCTTTTCACCATGTTTCCACAGCACTGCCCAATGGCAGAGAACATCATATTTTAAAATCAGCATCAGTGTCAAGACATATTTTGCCTTTGTCAGGATTCATAGCCATTTAATGGTCCCATTTATCCCCTGCCAAAAATTTTAGATGACTGTGGGGTCAGCCCATTTATATGTGTGCTCTCACTAAGAACCCACATTTCAAAATACATCTCAATTTAATTTGTGTCATTGTGACTTCTCATTCTGTGGAAATTATTTAAACTGCCATTGTGGCTATACTGTTGTATTAAGTGCTCACCCAAATAAACAAACAAAAAAACCGACTGCAAGAACGGCTAGAGATGCTAGTGGTAGTGATGGTTGTTTTTCAGATAGTTACAGAGAACAGTTCACTGTGTGGGAGGAAGGGTATATTCCAGACTGAAGGTGTTATAAAAACAATAGAAGTGTTTTTTAAAAGACAGAAAATAGAAGATAATGCAAATAAAGATTTATGCTTTTAAATATTAAATTAAATGAGGGAAAGTACAGTTTAACACTGGATAATCTCTAAATTTTCTGTAAACTTTAATAGTCCATGTTCTAAGGGTCTTTTTGGATCTCAAATTCTTATAATGTCTCCTAAGCTCTGTCCTTGTTATAACATTATCTATGCCCCAGCAACTTTCAGCCCTAGTATTGTACACAGAAAAACTAATGTAATCTTGGACTAAATGTTCGGTTGTTTCAGTCCTGTCCTGCTCTTCATGACCCCATTTTTAGGATTTTCTTGGCAAGATACTGGAGTGGTTTGCCCTTTCCTTCTTCAAATGTTGGGAACTCCATTTGGAGTTTTCTTGACAGGTACTGGAATAATTTGCCAGTTTCTTCTCCAGCTCATTTTATAGATGAGAAAAGTAAGGTAATTAGAGTTAAGTTACTTACCTAGGGTCACAAAGCTAACAAAAGTATCTGAGGCTGGATTTGAACACTTCTTCAAGAACATCTTCATCAGGAAGATGAGTCTTCTTGATTGTATCCACTGTACCACCTACCTGCCCATTGAGAAGCAAAGCTTTCAGAAATCAGTGGATCATTGTTCTATTGTATTGTACACTAGATAGATCACATCTGGATATTATCTTCAATTTATTAGGTGCCTGCTCTGTCCCTACAGAACAAGAAAGGCAAAGAATTGTTCCTATCCCCCTGGAGACTTAGAATTAGAACACCCCAAGTTTTTACAGAATCATAGTCTTGGAGTTGGAAGAGTCCATTCTGTAGCTGAATCTGGCAAGTGGCCATCCTAGTCTATACTTGAAGATCTCTAAGGAAAAGAGAATTCATTACTTCCCCCAAATGGGGTGATGAAGGCTCAGACACAACTGACATGAGTGAATACCAGCAACAATAAAAGGACATTCACCAATTACATAACCATGAACACGATTTGCCATTATAATTTAGACCAAAAGGATCGTAGAGACAATTTAATCCAATCCTCTCATTTTATATAGAAAGGGAAACCGAGACCCATCCAGGTCAAGATATGAAACCCATGGTCATTTGGGAACCAGAATTAGAATTCAGATGGAGTGACTCCTAAATCAGGCGTGTTTTTCCAGCACTATAGTGCTTTATAGGTAAAGACACTGAAGCACCAAATCTTCAATAACTAGCCTAGCATCCCTCAGGGACAGTAAATTGTGAATTCAGAATATACAGAAAGGATTGGACTCCTTATCTATTGTTCATGAGCCTCAGTTTCCTTATCTCTGAACACTTACCTCAGAGGTTTACTATGAGACTCAAATGAGATTTCTCTGAAGTGCTTTGCAGACTTAAAGCTTGTGCAAAAGCTATATATAAATATTGTAAGTGCTAAGGACTTCCAAAGCTACTCTGGCAAAAAACCAAACTGTTTCTTGGGAGGAGTGGGGGAATTACTTCTGACATACTTTTTAGTTTAATCTGAATCATTAACTTTTTTTTTCATCAGTTTCTCAAGTCTAGACAATCAACAGAACAATAAATTGAGCAATGATTTATAGCATTTTCTGACTTGTAAGATGAAAATGCTCACCCCAAAATTTTAATACTGAACATAGGAGCTGCAAGAGCTGGCTCTAGAACACCCCTGGAGATATCAAGTAAAATTAATGGCAGCCTCACTGCTTAGTGAATTTTTCTAAAATACTTGCTATGACTGTAAGACAAGGGAATATAAAATTTTGTTTTGGTTTGGTTTTTTTTGCCTCAGATATTTAAAAGGATAGCTCTTTAGGGCCTTCCTCAGATAGCAGAGTTCACTTTCCTTTTGAGAGATGACATGGTAACTGACTTAAACCAGATTTTCTATTTATTGTCTTTAACCTTTCTTATGTTTTAACCTCCCTGTGCTCCACAAATTCTGGCTGCCACCCACCAAGCTTCCCCTCCCCTTCTGGAAAGAAGAATATCCTGCCTTTTTAGCACCAGAAACTGTAGAGGTGCTGACTAAACAGTTTTTACCTGAAAGACTAGGGTAAATTATTAGTTAACTAGTGGTTTTTATCATTAGATTTTTGAAAGACCTTCCTTTTGAAAAGACTTCATTTTCTGGATGTAGTAGTACTGTTTTGGTTTGGTATTTGGCTTTGTATTTATAGGAGAAAGGAAAAGGAGATATTCATTTCTGTGTTATTCACAGATGCTTTTAATTTTTTTAAACCTAGAGTTTCTATACAATCTATACTATCTGATAGGGTCATTGCTTACATTTGATTTGCAGATCTGAAATGTAATTTTCCTTGGCTTATCCAAATTTTAGATTTTTTTTTAATTTTCCATGAATCCTTTAAGAGTAACTACAATCTAGCAGTTTTTATCCATATTGTAATGAATATTCTTTTGTATGTATTTTAACTCTGTTAACTATTTGTTGTAGCCTTTGTAATCTGTTCACTCCCTTGACAAATATGGGGGAAAAAACTAATAAATAATTATCCTCCAATTTAGGAAAAACAATTCCTTATAGATAGAATATTAAGTTGCTTCTCAAAATATATTTAATGAGAGCTGCTAGGTGATATAATGGATAGAGTACTGGGCCTGGAGTTGGAAATAATTCATCTTCCTGAGTTCAAATCTGGCCTCGAAAATCATTTTCTGGCAATCCAAATCAAATCTGAAAAATGACTTAATCGTACCTGCCTTAATTTCTTCATTTGTAAAATGAACTGGGAAAGGAAATGGCAAACTACTCCATTATCTTTGAAAAAGAAAAATCAAAATCAAATGAAAACCCCAAAATCTGATTTCATAAAGTCAGACATGACTGTAAAATGACTGAAGAACAAAGTTGTCCTTTAGGAAACATTGTCTTTTTAGTTCTTCAGAAGGTTTCCAGTCCTCAGTTGTTAAGGAATAATACTGATTTTTTTCATCAGGTTCTTTTGACTGAAATACAGGGATGTGGAAGATTAAGAGTAATAAAATAATAATAACATTTTCATTGCACCTACTATGTGCCAGGGACTTTACAATAATAATCTCATCTGCTTCTCATAACAAACCTGAGAGGTAGGTGTTATTATATAGTAATTGTTTATACAGTGATTCTTAGAACCACTCTGTTGTAAGATATAGCCAAAGAACTGGGGCAGCTAGGTGGCACAGTGGATAGAGCACCAGCCCTGAAGTCAGGAGAACCTGAGTTCAAATCTGATCTCAGACAGTTAACACTTCCTAGCTGTATGACCCTGGGCAAGTCACTTAACCCCAATTGCCTCAGGAAAAAAAAAGAAAAAAAAAAAAAGAACTACTCCTATTGAATGTTAGAACTAGAATGGTCAGTGTCTGGCTCATAGTAGGTGCTTAATAAGACTTTATTGACTGACTCCAGAAATCACTTGGTCTAAGTCTTCTCATTTTATAGCAGAAGAAATAGGCTCAGTAAAGTTGAGCCACACAAAGAAGATGACACGGTGGGTTAGTTTCACCTTTTAAGCATGCTCTCCTGGTCTTACCTGCATCTTGTTTTATGGCTGGCTGATCCAGCCTTTAAATCTTTTTTAGAAAAAATGTCAAATCAGCATTCTTTGCTTCCTTCCCCCTCCAACCCTCACGCATGGTACATTTCTATCCTGATTGTGTTGTTTTTTCCCCCAGTTAGCTATAATTATAGGGAGAGACTTGGTTTGGATATAACCACTAGCTCAGCAGTTTTTCCTACTGTCCTGGTAGGCTAGTAAGGCCAAAACACAGGGCCATGTAAATGATAGCTCTTTGGATGCCTCCAGTTTTGTCCACATCAGCTTTAGAGACATCACTTTCCCTTGAGAAATAACTAAAGGCCATTTTCTTTCTTTCTTTTTTTTTAACTTTATATAAATTTTTTGATATATTTTGCTTTTTAATATCACCCACATTTATCCCTGTATCTCTTCTCCCTCTCAGAGTGCCATCTCTTATATCCAATGTTTTTTTAAAAGAGAGAAAATGAATTCGGCAAAACCATTCAATATATCAAAAAAAATTATTATATATTCAGTATTCCACATAGCAGGGCTGCCTACTCTCCTTAAAATGGAGTGGGAGCAATAGAGGGGTTCTTCTCATTTCTCTCTTTGGAGTCAAGCTTGTTCTTTGTAATTTCTCAATATTCATTTGATAGTTGTATAATTGTTAATAAAAGGCCTTGTTCAAGTACAAAGTTTTTTTGTTGCTGCCAAATCCTTCTTCAAAGACCAATTTATTGTAATCTGTCACCTGCTATCTAGTTAAAATAATTCAGAACTTTAGCACAATCATTTTAAAATAGTAAATTTATATTCTCATTTTATATCCTTATGTTTAAAATAATAATGCTTGGGTTCCTCTCTCACTAGTATTCATTCTTTTTTTTTTTTTTTTTTTTGCTGAGGCAATTGAGGTTAAGTGACTTGCCCAGGGTCACACAGCTAGGAAATGTTAAGTGTCTGAGACCACATTTGAACTCAGGTCCTCCTGACTTAAGGGCCGGGCCGGTGCTCTATCCACTGCGCCACCTAACTGCCCCTCTGGTATTCATTCTTAATCAACTTGTCCCTTTTTGGAGCATTATCCTAAGAGTGAACAATAGACTTTTAAATATTTAAATATAGGCTACAACCAATTGCCTTTACCATCAAAATTTCTGTATGACAAAAATTCTTAAGTCTTCCCTACAACATCACTATAGAATAAGAGGAGAATATGGCATGTTTTTGTAGCCCTGAAAGTAGAACCTGGATCTCCTGACTCCAGAGCTAGGGCACTTTCTCCCATATCACCTGCTTCCCCGGTCTTTCTGTTAAGTAACTAGCTTGCCAAGGCCAACTGGCTGATTTACCTGGCTTTTGCTTCCAACTGTGGTGTGGAATAGAAATAGTTTGTTTTCCTCTCCAGTCATTAAAGTCTATGTGGAGGGCAGCAGGAGGTCAGAGGAAGGAAATGGAGGAGATTGGGAACGAAGTATAAAATATGATAGAGGGGATTCTAAAATGGAATGGAAGAAATTAGAAATGCTGAAGAAATCCTAAGCCTATGGCCAATCCGTAATAAGACTAAATTATTTAGTTACTTGTACTGGCAGGAACTCTGTTTCCCAGCTAAAGTTGATCTCTTAAATTACCTTTTCCAGCTCATTTTACAGATGAGGAACTGAGGAAAACCAGGTTAAGTGACTTATCCGGGGTCACATAGCTAGAAAGTGTTTGTGGCCAGATTTGAACTCCCCTACTCCATGTCTGCCATTTTAGTCTCTGAACCATCTCACTGACTTTATTTATCCTTCTTATCATATTTTTTAAAAATTATTTTAAATTAATTAATTTATATATTTAATAATTAATAAATTACTTAATTTATTAATTAAAATAAAATTTAATTTATTAAATTTAGGTCAGTCTACCTCAAGCCCCTCCTCATTCTAATCCAATCTAATTCAGCCCCCAAAGTGATTTTCTTACTAAAGTGCAAGTTTGATCATGTCACCTCTCCCCCAATAAACTTCAGTGGCATCCTATTGCCTCCAGGATCAAATACAGAATCCTCTGTTTGGCCTTCAAAGTCCTTCATAACTTAGCTTCCTTTTACTCTCCATCTTATTGCCTACCATAAGTCAGATGACAATTCTAGACTTTTCTTTATGCATAAATCCAGCACTGAAATCCAACTTTGTTCCTTCCCAAGTACTTAGCAGAAGACTCTGTACTCAAGACTGACCCAAGTTCAAGTCTGTGTTATTTTGGGAATTCTGTCAAAGAACTATCAAACCCTCAGTGCAATAATTCACACTTCATTTGGGGAGAGGCAGAATTGGTGCAAAGGCTAGTCAGATATAGGGATTGATCTACTCCTTAAAAGTCTGGCTTGGGCTCATATGCAAGAATAATGGTTCCAGATCCCTCATTCTCCTAGTAGGAAGTATGTCTGCTGGTGCAGTGAGAGGAGAAGTCATGTCCTAGAAGATGGAGCATCTTAGCAATCAGATTGCAAGGATGGTGGTACAGGATCACATAAAGCGAGCATGGGTATAGGACCACTGAAGAAGGAGGAATATACTTCTACATCTCTAAACAGGAGCAAAACTCTAGTTGCCTCCACCTTGGTTACAACTTTGTTTCTCATCTTCTAACCTTAAAAACAGATCTAACTTCCTCTTTCTCTCTCTCTCTCTCTCTCTCTCTCTCTCTTTCTTTCTCATACACACACACACTATATAGATATAGATATAAAATATATATATATATATATAAAATTCGAGGGATACCTTGGGGTCTTCTTACTTCAAGTTAACTTTTATAAAATAGGTTATATAATTTATATATATAACATATAATGTGTAATATTATATTATATATATATAATATATAAAGAAAATATATAATTTTCTTATAGAGTCATCTGTAAAAACAAAAGAGTAAATTATATTCGGTTTTATTTTTGTAGCACATTGTTCTTTGTTTTTTATTTATTTATTTTTTTTCCTTAGGACTGGTTAGGCAAGTGAACAGCAGAGCTTGGCGAATTTTTTTTTTTCTTTTCTTTTTTTTGGCTGAGGCAATTGGGGTTAAATGACTTGCCCAGGGTCACACAGCTAGGAAGTGTTAAGTATCTGAGACCAGATTTGAACTCAGGTCCTCCAGACTTCAGGGCTGGTGCTCTATCCACTGGGACAACTAGCTGCCCCGGTGAAGATTTATTTTCAAGATAGGTTGTCTTGTCAATATGAAGGCCTTTTCCCTAGATGTGAAAATTTCTCCTATGTCTTTCCATCTTCTGACATGAGCATAGAAGGCTTTTCTCCAACCTACTAACCATGCCACAGGGTTGATATTCAGAGAACATGTGAGAATAGGCCTGTAAGGCTACCACAATGGAAACCACTGAGAAAAAGTTCTGAGATAGACCCTGCTCCCCACAGCAAGACCAATCCCTCTCCTAATATGGAGAGCTCCATAGGAGCTCAAAAGCACAAAGGCACATGAAAAAAGAAATTACTGAAATGGCATCAGAGATACATAAAAAGGAAGGAAGATTTATCCATATTTTTCCCTTTTTTTTCTTTTTAAAATTCAACATTATTTTTTCTTTTTACTTACAATTACTCATTTAATTTACAAATTGGAATGATGACTTTTCTCTAAGTTTTTCATGGGCTCCTTGATGTACTAGACCCAGGTAAAAGCTTAAACAAGAAGTAGATAAAATGAGAAACTAGAATAATTACATTCTTCTGAGAACATCTCTAATTTATCCACTTTCTTGGTCAGTCATTCATTTTGTTGTTCTGACAAATTACATCTTCATTTGATGGTAAGGCCTGTCTTTAGTAGCAAGTGGCCCAGACCTTACAAGAGCTTAAGTTTCTTCTTATAGTTAACAATTCAGAAATTGTGTTGTTTTTGTTTTTGTTTTTTTTTTAAACATCTCTTGAACCTACCATTGCCAACTTATCTGTTAATATTCCTTTTTTGGTAACTGAGTTATAGGGTAATAACCTTGATATTTTCAGTACTTTAAGTACTGTGGTCTCTTCAGTCAATACTTGTAATATTAAATTCTTAAGTTATTTTCTCAGATTTTTTCCCTTTGGACTATCAAATTTAATTTCAGCATAAACTTTATTTAAACACTAGACCATAGATCATGGAAAGGGAGCTTAGAGACATTAACCCCTTCCCCCCTCCATTTTAGAGAAGAAGGAGCTAAGACTTGAAGCTTTAAGTGACTTGTCTGTCCACAACTATTAATGGGCAAAATATGATCTACTTTTTCCCCTGCTCCCCCAATTCTAAAGATACTTAATATAAATCCCAATTGTTGTGTGATTCAACAAGTTTTTACTCTTTAAATATAGTTTACTATGATCCAGAATCAATACAAATAAATTAGCCAAGTATTTATTTAACAATCACCCCTTCTGTTCCCTCCACCAATTACCAGTATAATACTATACACAATATGCATTTATTAACATCTTGACATCATGTTTTTAAATTTAGGCAGTCAGCAAAATAATAAATTTTTTAAAAATCCCTTTGCTGGATATTCAACATGTAAAAATGCTAACCCTGAATTGTGACTTTCAGAGCTGGCTCTAATATACCCTTGCCTGAGTTCTTGCTATGACTCTTCCCCTGGCTATGGGTGTGACCTTGGGAAAGGCCTTTATGCTTCTCCCATAAAATGAGTTGTTATTTGGTGATTTCAGATTTTTATGTTATTATGAAAAAGATAAAGAAGATCCTAAGGGAATTAGACATGGGGATAAACAAGAAAAAGAAGTAGGATTAAGAAATCATGAGCATGAGATGGTACAACATTAGTGCCATGGGAAAGCTAGAGGGCATAAGATATTTCATGCTAGGAGGCTGAAGGGGCCAGGAAAGGGGGTAAGGGAGTGGCCCAAAACAAGTCTCCTTCACAATTCAAGCTTTAACCAGTTGTGACCCTGGGAAATTCACTGCACAAGATGAATGACATCCTCTGATACTGAAAGAATTGTCGGATGTGACTGCTGCGCCTCTATCAAAAATATTTGAAAGATGATTGAGAGAGGAGATGAGAGAGGAGTTGGGGGAGGGGACGAGGCATTAGAAGTTTAGGGAACAGCAAATGTCCCGATTTTCAAAAAAGAGAAGAGAATCTATAAAGTAAATGCATAAAAATCTGTAAAATGACTTTAAAAATGTCTAAAGTGACTTTTTTAAAAAGAATTTAAGAAATAAAACAAGCATTTCCATAACATGGTAAAATAGAAAAAAAGAGATGATTGTACATGAAACTACAAATCTATTATATATAACTTGCCATTTCTTTTAAATATATAATAGTTATCATGTAACTTTTTTCCTTTCTTTCTTTTCTTTCAACCCCCACCCATTCCACCCTAGAGACACAATACCCTTAGACACAAATGTGTGGTAAGGAAAGGGGGGAAAGAAGGGGATTGTGGCTGTGTGTCTGTATAAACTTTTCTAAACATACTTCTATTTATCATTTCTTTCTCTGGTTGCAAATTAGTATCTTCCTTCATATGTCCTTTATAGTTGATACAGGTATTTATCAGTCAAAATTATTTAGTCATTCAGAATTGTTCTTAAAGCAATATTGTTCCTGTATACAATGTTCACTTGAGTTTAAAAAAAAAAGAGTTTGACTTTGAATGGTTTATTAAATAGATGGTTAATGAACATCTAGAAATAACCATACAGGACCAGTAAAGATTCATCAAAAACAGACTTTGCCAGGCTATTCTTATCTCCCCACCTCCACCCCCCACCCCCCCCTTTTTTTTTTTACTAAACTGATAGATTAGGGGATTGCTGAAGATATAATTATCTTTGATAAAGCATGTTATGTTCTACTTATAGAAAAGATGGCAAGATTTGTGTTAGATGATAGATCATTGTGCAATTGGTCCAACAGTCAGACCCAAGAGTAGACATTCATGGTTCATTGTCATTTGGCAAGAGACATATAGTAGAGTTACCCAAAGACTTTTTTTTTTTAAATCATTGATTCATGTAAAAGCATAGATGGCCTGCTTATCAAATTTGCAGTTGATACAAAGCTGGGAGGGATAGCCAAACAACTAAATGACAAAATTAGAATCTAAAAATATCTTGATTCAATAGATCATTAGTCTGAATCTAATAAAATGAAATCTAATAGATATAAATATAACTTCAAATTCAGGTTCAAGAAATGAACTTCACAAGTACAAAATGGGGGAGGCAAGGTTAAGGAGTAATTTGTCTGGAAAAAAAATGCAGGTTGCAATCTCAATATGAGCAAAAAGAATAAGCATATTTTTATAGCATTTATTGTGTTCTGGGCATTTTACAAATATCATCTCATTTGATCCTCAGTCCTGCAAGATGAGGTCTGTTATCCTTATTTTACATTTGAGGAAACTGAACAGAGGGTAACTGACTTGCCCAGAGCCACACAGCTAATAGATATTTGAGGCTGGATTTGAACTCTGGTCATCCTGAAACAATATGCCATAATTTAAGAGAGACTTTAAGAAAAGTATGCTTAGAAAGGGGCTACCAGAAGAATGAAAAGCTTTGAATCCAGGCCCACAAGGACATGCTTTGTACAAGTGTCTAAAGGACTGATATGTGACCAAGAGATTAAATTTGTTCTGATTGGTATTGGAAGCTAGAACCAGCATTGGAAGAAGTTGCAGAAAAGCAAATGTGGGCAAGCTGATGCTGAGAAAATCTTCCTAAAATTATCTGTTATCCATTATAAGTGAAGTGAGTTGCCTTGTCGCAGGTAGTGATTTCCACCTAACTGAAGGTCTTCAAGCAGAATCTGGATGGCCATTTGTTAACTACTTTTCATCTATTTTCTATTTATCTTGTTCATATGTGGTCTCCCTGATTAGAACATAAGCTCCATAAGGTCAGAAGCTGTTTTTCTTTAGGCACAGAGCCAGACAGAGTTATTGTTTGATAAGTGCTCATTGAGTGATATGTTGTAGCACAATTTATGTTTCAGGCCATTCCAAACTTTTCCCAGCCCTGGCGTGGGGAAAACCAGACTTGAAGTGCTTAGGTTAGCCATGACTGTTAGGGTGGCTTTTAAAATTGTTTATGGGAACACTTTGCTGTTGCCTGCATTCAACATGTAATCATTTACTTCTTTATAGGATCCTTGATCCAGAGCTATTTATTAGTTCCCTGTGTATAACAAACATCTAATCTGTTACTGCATTCACAGTTTAGTTTTTGTTGTAAATTACATCCGTTGATTTTTATTATTATCGTTATTATTTGACTGTTATAAATGTCAAGATGTTTACATGACATGATATGGTTTCTTCTTTAGTGACTTAAAAACCAGGAGTCTTTGCTTTCCTAAGTGTAAGCAGATGGGAGTGAACCAAGAGAAGGGGCTATGAGAAGAGATTTGTAAGGAGTTCTTAAAAGCAGTGCTGGCTTTTTCTCTCTCTCGATGTGTGTTTTTTTCTTGTTCTCTTTCCATTTTCCATCCGAGGTTTTGTCAGGCTCTCAAGTCTCTCAGCTTATTTTACCCCCAGACTGTATGTTGCCCTTGGTTGTATCACTTAGCAAAATGAGGTGGGGAGAGATCCACAATTAAGCTAGTGCAGTAATCCAGCCCAGCAGTGATGAGGGCCTGCGCCAGGGCAGTGAAAGTGTCAGATTTAGGGGGAAAATGAAAATCAGTGAGAAGTCATTGAAATGTTTTGGTCAATGAAGTTATCCGAAGAACTTGGTTTTGATTAGATTAATCTGGTAATTGTATAAAGATTGTCAGCATGGGGCAGCAAGGTGACACAGTGGATAGAGCACCAGCCCTGAAGTCAGGAAGACCTGAGTTCAAATTTGATCTCAGACACTTATAACTTCCTAGCTGTGGGACCCTGGGCAAGTCACTGAACCCCAATTGCCTCAGGGGGGAAAAATAAAATAAAATAAAGATTGTCAGCTCTTGGATTTCCACTTTGTAGATTATATATAGGTAAGAGCTGACTCTTCTCCCCAAAGCCAACATGAGTCTCTTTCCACAGTCTATATTCCCCATATACCTTAACAAGCAATTTTGTTGAGAATCTGAGAATTCTTCTTATATGGGGTCTTCAGACTGTCTGTTTACCACTAGATAAAGCTATTCAATGATAGATCTGACAGAAAAAAAAAATCTGGTCATTAAATGTCAGAGTTGGCAGAAAGTCATTTAATTTAGCCTATATCTGAAAAAGAATCCCTTTCCTAACATCTGATAAAATGATCACTGGCTTGAAGACCTCGGCTGAAACAGAAATCTCTGTCTTCTGAGGCTACCTTTTTGAATAATTTGAATTTTTCCCCCCTATTATTGAGTCTAAATTTGCCCTTATGAAATTCTGTTCATTGTTCCTAATTCTGAACTCTAGGATATGGAGTAACAAATCAGTACAATTCAATTCAATTCAAATCAATAAATACTTTTTTAGGGCCAATTATGAGCAAAGCACTTTGATAGGCCCCAAGGCTACAAAGGCAAAAACTACAAACAGTGCCTGTTTCAAGGAGACTATATACTACTAATTGAAGTCTATGATATGCATATAGAAAAGTGTGTGCTGGTCATTTAAGGAGAGGAAAAAAAACACTAATGAGGGTGGAGTTTCAAGAAATATTTTCTGATACAAGTAGGAACATAGCTGAGCCCTTGAGGGAACTGAGAATTCCAAGAGGCAGAGTTGAGGAGGGCATTTGTTCCAAGTTGGGAGTACCATAACCTGTGCAAAAGTATGGAGGTGGGAAATAGCATTTGTGCAAGATATATTGGCAAAAGGAGAGATTGGAAATAAGGAAAACTATTAGGAGGCTACTGTAGTAATTCAAGAAAACTGTAATAAGAAATGAACTGGGGGATGGGAGGGACCACAATCGAGAGAAGGCAAGTTATTCAGGAGATATTATAGGTTCAGAATTAACAAGACTTGTAAACTGATTAGAAACAGACCAGGAAGGTATGTCAAGGATGACTCAAAAGTTTGCACATCTGAGTGAATGCAAGGGTAGAAGGTCCCACAGCAAGAAGAATACTTTGGAGAAGAGACATTTGAAATTTGAAAACAATCGATCATATTCCCTCTACCCACCACCATTTTCTGAATATTCCTTTCCCCATGTTCAGCATCTACAGATTGTCTAATGGTATCAGCTTGAAGCCCTTCATTCTTTACCTTTGTTATTGGAAAAAGAGAAGTAAGCCCTTTTTTTAAAAGGTACCATGGAAACTCAAAGTATTTTTATTATCACTAATTAAGTTTCTAATATTTAAAAAAAAAGTGAACCCTGAATTTAAAATTCACAAGGATATAACCTTGTCTAATTAGACTCAAGTAAATGAAAATTCTTATCTTCTTTATTGCTGTCATCATCAAAAACATTAATCACCTACAGGTTGAAAAACTGTGCTTAGCATATTAATCCCTACTAAGGATGTTTAAAGTATGAGTGAAAAATGAGGGTAGTTCTTAAGAATCTGGGACACACTAAAGGAGGTATAGAAAAGCAAGTGAGTTTTAAGGAAATTACTACTTTAAATTTTCAAGGCAGATAGAAATTGTCAGTCAATTTTCTTGTACTTTTTAAAGTTTACAGTTTATTCATGCTTATTTTTCATGTTGGGGGCAAGGGAAAGGATCAAGGAATTTTTATAGACAGGCAGATAGAGATACAGATATGTATCATATTTATATACATACACAAACATGCACATACTCATTTATAATCTATATACAAAAAAATTACAAAGAAAACAAGTATATTGAAATTATTTTAATTAAACAATTATTAAAATATATATAAATATCTATTACAACATATAAATATATTACATAACATGGTATTAATATAATTGCAATATATTGAATAGTAAATATGTTTTTATATAATACCATATTATATGTGTGTATATTTCAATATAATTGCTCCATTGAAACAAAAATTTCAATATAATTCCTTTGTAATCCTATGTATTTTAAAACATTATTTTGAGAAGAGGTTCATAGAAAATATCCAAATGTTGTTATAGTTTGGTTTCTCTGGAAGAGGAAATGTGGTCTAGTGAAAAGATTTTGGAGTTAAATCCAAATTTGAACTTTGATTCAAAGTTTCACTCTGCTACATTTAGTACCTTTGGATCTTAGATAACTCAGTTTATCTCCCAGGGCCTCAGTTTCTTCATCAGTAATTAGATTCAAGTTAAATTTGATAACCTCTAAGATTCCTTCCAATTCTAAATCTAAAATCTTCTGTGCCCCTTTTCTCTTATTACTCTTCCTATAAATGACGAAGTTTTTTTCACATGAAATTTCTTTTCTTCCTGCCTGTAAATACCACATTTGTTTGTTTTCTTGGCCAATACATGCTAAGTTTAAAATCAGCAGCATAGGAACCAGTGAATGTCAATTATATTTTTCCTTTGTGGTGTGTTTACCTTTACAGAGATCCAAAACTTCATAAATTTTTGTCTTTCCAGTCAGAACTGATTGATTACAAGTTAATCAATGTCCTATGCAGCATAAACTTTCCCTTCCCCAAACCTTTTTACTTCTTTCATTACAGTATTTTATTTTTCCAATATATGCAAAGATAGTCTTCCACACCCACCTCTGCAAAACCTTGTGCTGCAATTTTTTCTATAGACTAAACAACAGCATAAACTTTTCATTCCATAAACTAGATTGTAAGTCAAAGTATATGAGAGTTCACCCAATTGTACCAGAGCTGACATCATGTGTGTGTGTGGGGGGGGGGAGTATACATATATGCACACACACACACAGATATCCCTTCTCAAATTTTATATTATATAGCTTGATTTACTCCTTTTTATGTTATAAGGATTATATTTTTGGGTACAAGTATCACCAGAAGGAGAAGTGAAATTCAAGAATAATGTTCTTGGAGACATCTCATTTTGTTCTCCATACTATCTCCATCTGATCAGCCTTTAATTGATGTGGTTCTGCTCTTCTTGGAATTTAGGTTACTTTCCCATAACTGTTGATGTAACTTTGTCTCTGATTTCTCAGATGTGCTGAATGCAGAACATTCATTTTCAGATTTCTACATCAGCTTCATCAACTATAGGCTAGACCAGGAAACTGAATAACCTCTTCCAAGGGAAGACTCAGACCAAATCAAAAGAGCCACATTGAAGTCCCAGTTTTCTTCATTTGTTTACTTGTATGAACTTCAGCCAAGACACTTAATGCCTTCTTCACCTTGATTTCCTCTTTTGTCATATGGGGATAATAATACTTAACATTCTCTCATAGAGTAGCTTGAGATAAAGTTTGTGGAAGTGCTTGGAATCTCAGAGGGTTACATTATTAAGCTGCTTTTTATCACATGGACTAGCCTAGACTTAGCTCTTCATCTACTCCCTTAGTCAGTCAGAAAAAAAGAATTTTACCTCCAATTTATAAGTAGGAATATATATATGTATATATATACATATACACACATGTTGTATGTTGAATATGTATATGTTGGAAAGCTACTTGAAATCACTTAGTTCAACAACTTTATTTTATTTTTTTTATTAAAGCTTTTTATTTGCACAGCATAAACATGGGTAATTTTTTATCACTGACCCTTGCAAAGCTTTCTGTTACAAATTTTTCCCTCCTTTCCCCCCACCTCCTCCCCTAGATGGCAGGAAGTCTAATATATGTTAATTATATTAAAATACTTGACAGATATTATTTGGATATATATTTATACAGCTATCTTGCTGTACAAGGAAAACCATATCTATAAGGGGGAAAAAAAAAAAAACCTGAGAAGGAAAACATAATGCAAGCAAACATCAATAGAGAGTTGTGGTCCACACTCAGATCCTACAGGCCTCTCCCTGGGTGTATATGGCTTTCTTTATCACTGAACAATTGGAACTGGTTTGAAACATCTCATTGAGTTCAACAATTTTACTTAAAGATTTATGGCAGAACTGTATCTACATATCTATATTCATATTTATATCTGTAAATGAAATAAAAATAATTTCCCCAAAAATCACCTTTGAAAATAGGGTCAAGAGTTTGGAGTGGAGTAACCTGGATTCAAATACTAGCCTTTTAATAATACTTTTTGTTCATTTTTCAAGGACCAATGAAATGTCATCTTTTTCATGAAACTTTGGGCAGCCAGTGGTGTGGTAGAGTGTCAGACCTGGAGTTCTCTTTCTGAGTTTAAATCTGACCTCAGATACTTACCAGCTGTGTGACTTGGGCAAGGGTCACTTATTCCTTTTTGCCTTGGGTTTCTTCATCTGTAAAAGGAACTAGAGAAAGAAATGGCAAACTACTCCAGCATCTTAAAACTTCAGATGAGGTTATTTGGTACCTCTCAAAAGTGGAAGGATTGAGAACCAGTTATCTGGTTGGCCATGTGATTCTGAGCTAATCAATTTTTCAAAGTTCTTGGGTAACTGTAAGAACATATAGAGCAACAGAGAAAATCTCATTGGTAGCAGGAGTTTCCTCACCTGGGAGTTCCCTATACCTGTGAAGTCACATTTCTAGTACCTATACCTATCACCAGTGGCATCTAAGTATTTTGTCTTCCCTAGATTTTAGTTTAAGTTTTTAGTGCCTGGCTAATTCTTTGCTCATTAAATATTTATTGAATGACTGAATGAATAAGGAAACTCACCCCAAAAAAGCAATTTACCTACCTAATTTGTGACCAGTGAGTTCTGCCCCCTTGTTTTTTGTTGTTTAATTGTTTTAGTTATATCTTATTCTTCGTAACCCCATTTGGGGATTTAAGATACTGTAGTGGTTTGCCATTTCTTTCTCACTCATTTTACAGTTGAGAAAATTGGGGCAAATAGCATTAAGGGACTTCCCCAGGGTTACGTAGCCAGTGTCTGTGGCCACATTTGAATTCAGGACTTCCTGACTCAAGGACCAGTATTCTATCCATTGTACCACCTACATGCTCCTCATTTTACAGATGAGGAAAATGAGGCTGGAAAAGAAACAGTCTTGCCAGAGTTATGCAATTAATGTGTAATGCAGAATTTGAACTCAGACCTTCCTCACTCCAACTGAACATAGCACTCTATCCAAAGAACCCTGCATTTAATTTGGTTGTCGGAAGACCTGTAAATAAATGTGATGTTGGGGACATAGCTTTATTTCTCTGACTTACTGTGGCTTCAGCTGTTAAATGATATTGGGCTAAAAGACCTCCAAGATCTCTTCCAGCTGTGACCACATTTTTTGCTGTAGTCTGTTTTATAAAAGTGGCAGTAATAAAGTATTCATCCCAATGTGTGGAACAGAAATCCGTAGACTTGAGTTGCATGAGTAATTCCTTGGTTTTCAGAGTATGAGCTCCTTTGGAGGAGGAAGACAGTTTTTAGTTTTCAACATCATTAAACTTAAGTAATTTGAAAGATGAAGATGAACCTGCATTTGGGTTGTAGGTAAATTTCAGTGTCTGATGCACCAGTGGTTCCCATCTTTCTGAAATCTATCTTGTTTTTGCTCTGCACCAAGGCTTTCTGGCAGTGGGGGGGGGGGGAAGGAGTAAGGTGTTGGAAAATATCATTTCTTTTAAAAAATTACAAATTCAATTCCCCAAGATGAAAGGGTTAGGCTACTTTTGAGAAAGTTACTTTCTCTAGCTACAATGCAAAATAAGAGTTGCATTGTTAAACCTAAACTAAGGCTAATTTGCCTCATTTGAATCTGAAAGAGAGCTCACTTCCTTCCTGTTGCCCTGTAAAGAATCTGAAAAGGAGAAAACAGATGTATTAATATGTATTATGCTCACCAGACTCCCTTACCCCTTTGGCTCCCCCTCCTTCCCTCAGCACACACACTCTCACAAGGCTGAACTGGAGAAAGACAAAAGATTCAAAAAACAAAATGCTAAGAAAAGAGTGCCTGAGGTTATTCTAGAAAATTGCTCCTTAGTGGATTTCTCTTTCTTCCTTTCCTTCTTTCTTCCTACTTTTTTTATCTTTCTCTCTCTTCCTTTCCTTTCCTTTCTTTTTCTTTCCTTTCCTTTCCTCTCCTTTCTCCTCCTTTCCCCTTTTCTCTTTCCTTTCCTCTTTCCTTTCCTCTCCTCTCCTGTCCTTTCTGACTCATTATAGAGCTACAGAAAAGGTATAGATCTCATTGGTAGCGGGAGTTTCCTCACCTGGGAGTTCCCTATACCCGTGAAATCATATTTCTAGTACCTATAGCTATCCCCAGTGGCAACTAATAATTGTTTTGTATCAAAATTATTTGTATGTATTTTGTCTCCTCTAGATTTATAGGTAAGTTTTTAGTGCCTGGCCAATTCTTTCTTTCTTAAATGTGGTTCTGTAGATAGCAGCAGAAGGTTGTGCTTGGGGAAGGTAGTGAGGAGGGGATGGGAAGGGGAGAGAGAGGGGAGTACAAAGTCATTTTTTCCATTCCCTAGTAAACCTTATCTTGAAGAACAGACTAATAATAAGATTTGCTTATATAGCAGTCAATCTCCTTGTTTCCCTCACCCCAAAACTTCCAGATGAAGTCTTCTCACCTTTGGTGACTCAATGCTTTGAAGATCCCCTTTGGGTTTTTTTTTGTTTGTTTGTTTGTTTGTTTGTTTGTTTTTGTTTTTTGTTTTGTTCTGTTTTTCTGAATGAGGCATTTGAAAGAGTGGATCCCTTTCCAAAGGCTGAGATCCACAACTATTTCCTTCAGTGATTTGAACTAAATTTCCAATTGGCCTTGCATACTAATGAGGTGGTGGGAGTTCCCAATGCCTTGATTTCAGAGCCTTTTCCTTACCTGGTCCCTTTTTCCCAGCCCCGCCTCCCCATCTATTTTAAGGATCTATAAAGATTCATTTCCCTGTCCACAGTTTTTGTTATTGTTGTTTAGTAACAATTCATAAGTGTAGCTTGGGTCCATCCCTAAAGGTCTTGGTCTGGTTCTTTGAATGTTTTGGGCAGAGATTGTGTTGGTTATGGATGGCTATTGAAGTCTACAAGCTAAATGGTTTCAGACTTAGGAAAAGTGAGCATGCAAAGTATGGTCACTACTTGCCAAACAGGGGAGATCAGACTCAAGTTTTGTACCTTGAAGTATTTAAAATATAAGAGAAAAAATATGAGATGTGAGAACTGCAGAGAAAGGAATTTCTATTTTAGGGTTTTCTGAAGCTTTTCAAACATAGACATCTTAAGAAATCTATATTGGGTCACACCTTCCACAAGTGACCTCTCAAGGTCATTCCTCAACTTTGGACTCCATGATTTAATCTTTGATCACACTTTATGATATTATTGTTTTAGTAGACTCTAGGTATAAAAACATCCTGAATTAGAGAGCATCTCTTGCTGAAATGCAGCCTGTCATTTGTTTTCTTTGTTACCTTTTTTTTTCCACCCTTTAAAAAACATGGTTGAACTTTGCAAATGTTCTAAGCTTTATGTAATTTGAATGGCAGACCAGAATGCTTTCAACAAATAATTATCCTTGAAAAGCAAAAGGAAAAAAAAATAAAGACTGGAACAAAAAAGAAATAACTGCTCCATTCTAATTTTTTAGGGTGCTTTAGAATCTTTTTCGTTTTGTCATTTATTAAATTCCTGGTATTATATGCATTAAGAGATATTCATTTTTTCCCTGCTGAATTATGATGTTGTTATATGAAATCCACAATTTTGCTACGAAAGCCCAATGATCAGTTTCTACAGGGGGCTTAAATTTGTCCATTTTAAATAAATGCCTATATCTTTGTAATGTTGAGGATACTTCAATAATTCATTAGGCCTGATCTCATTGGTGTCATACTCTTTCCATCAGTAAATCTATGTTCATTGATTTCTCTATCTTAAGTCTCACTCCACTTCAAATTATCCTGTATACAATTGCTGAAGTGATTTTTCTAAACCTCAGTGCTTGCCATAACACTCTCCTAATCAATAAGCTTCAATAGTTTGCCATTAGGGTCAAATATAAGCTCTTTTGTTTACTTTGAAAGCCCTTCACTTTCTGGCCTTGTTACACATTACTCCCCTTCCTATACTCCGAGGTCTAGCCCAATCCCTCTCCTTTGAAAAGAATCATACCCTGCACATACACATACACATACAGATCTCATACGCTGCAGTCCATTTCCCCTTCAAGCCACTTGGCATTGTCTGTGTCTGTGTCTGGAATATACTTCCTCTGTACCTCTCTCTCTCTTTCCCCCCGCCAAAATCGAGGCAGCTAAGTGGTACAGTGGATAGAGCATTGTACCTAGAGTCAGAGGGACCTGAGTCCAAATCCAGCCTCAGACATTTACTAGCTGGGTGACCCTGGACAATTAACCCCAATTGCCCCAATACCCCCCAAAAATATCCCAAAAGTAAATCACCTTCTATATAATATCTTTCCTGATCTTTCCCACTCAATCCCCCAAACTGCCCTACCTCAAATAACTTTATATTAATATTATATATACTTAAAGAACAGGCACTCTGTGTTATAGTGGATGGAACGATGAGCCTGGTATTATGAAGATCATCTGCTATCAGGAAGTTCAAATCCAGCTGTAGACACCTCCTCGGGGTGAGCTGAGCAAGTCTCTGTCCATCATCAATAAAATTAGGACAATAGCATCTACTTCCTTGAGTTGTTTTGAGGGTCAAATAAGATAATATTTGTATAGCACTTTGCAAATCTTGCTATGTAAATGCTAGTTGTTGTCTCCACTCCCCAGTGAAATGCAAACTCCTAGGGGACAGAGGCAAGTTTCATTTCTGTCTCTGGATATGCCCAGTGTCTAGCAAAGTGCTGACACAAAATCCTCCCTTAATACATGGTGATGGATTCATCTTTGCCTATGATTTTCTGGAAATCCAGTAGAGAAGAGCTACCTATACTATAATGGCTAGATGGAGGCTCTTTCTCTGAATCTCCGAATTGTGGACATGAGGAAGTCCTTGGGTACATTTTTTATCTCTCTCACAGTCTGGCTCCCCCACTTCTTATATGCATGTCATAAGAAGCAATGAGATGTAATAGGAAGAGCACTAACATTTTAGACTTAAATCCTATTTCAACAAAGTTGTATGGCCACAAATTACTTAACCTCTCTGTACTTCATCTGTAGAAAGTTCCTCACTTCAAGGAGCCTAATAGGAACCAGTGGTTTAAGGCATGGCCCTGAAGAAAGAAATCTAGCTTACTTTTCTTAAACCATAAGTTACTTAGAAGGCAACATAACATGATGACAGAATATTGGGCTGAGGGGTAGGAAGACCTGTTTTGGTTCTTCTCTCAGTTTGATTTTTTTTTTTTTTTATCTATTTTGACTAGATAAAAGAAGCCATTCTCTGCATCATTACCTAGCATTATTCACTGATTGTTAGTTTGATTCAAACTGTTAAAGACTTTGGTTTTAAAAGGCAAAGGTTATCCAGGGCCATCTCCAGTCATCCTGTCATTAGAGATGACAAAACTCAGGCCAATAATAATAATAATTATAATTATAATATTTGTAGAATGCTTACCAGACACTGTGCTAAGAGCTTTACAGTTAATTCTTATTTGAACTTCACAACAATCTGGGAGGAAGGGGGGAGAAAGGTGTTATTCCCATTTTTTTTCCCCATCATTTAGATGAGAATACTAAGGCAAACAGATCATAGATTTGACTAGAGTAATGTCACAGGCAGGATTTGAATTCAGATCCTCTAGTTCCAAAGTGAATACTCTTTCCACTGTGCATTACTACTTTGTTCTGTTATATAATCTTCACATCTTACTGATCTTATTTTATTAGTAATCCCTTTCATTCCTTTACTTACTATAAGATCAGCACCCTATGAACTTAATCTATGCTAAGATTTCTTTTTCTTTAGTTGAATAGCTCTGATTATATACTCTAAAGTCCAGCTTCTTAAACTGTGGATTGTAATCTTAGGAATGTGGGGGTCACAAAATTGTGATTTATTAT
Organism: Myrmecobius fasciatus; assembly: GCA_023553655.1. NCBI lineage: Eukaryota > Metazoa > Chordata > Mammalia > Dasyuromorphia > Myrmecobiidae > Myrmecobius > Myrmecobius fasciatus. The sequence goes on along the minus strand of JAJPUD010009890.1, from coordinate 29,683 downwards.
CAGTAAATTTTTGATATGTGTATCTATTTTTTATACCCATTTATCCAGAATAACATAAAAATTTCTCAAGCAAAAAGGGATCATGATGAGCGGGAAAGTTTAACAAATTTAAGAAGCCGTAGTCTAAGCATAAAACCTCAAGAAATTATCTTTAACATTTTAGCATGCCAGCACAGTCCTTTCTTGCGCACACACACACACACACACACACACACACACACACACACACACCCCTTTATCTGTGGCACAATCTTTAATCTAGTTCAGACTTTCCTAACTTCTTTTGTGTCATGGATCCCCTTTGACATTTTGGTAAAACTTGTCCATCCCTTCTCAGAATAGTATTTTAAATGCATAAATTATAAAACAAACTATTGAAAAAAAAGTTAATAAAAAAATGTTCAGAGCCCCTAAGTTAAGAACACCATCAAATCCAACAAATATTTTTTTTGATTTTTTTTATTTGCAAAACATGTATATGGGTAATTCTTCAACATTAACCCTTATAAAGCTTTCTGTTACAAATTTTTCCCCCCTATTCTCCACCCCTCCCCTAGATGGCAGGAAATCCACTACATGTTAATTATGTTAAGATACTTGACAAATCGAATATATGTATACATATTTCCACACTTATCATTGTTGTGCAAGAAAAATCATTATCTACAAGAAAAAAATCAGAGAAAGTTAATACAATGCAAGCAAACATCAGTAGAGAGCATGAAAATGTTATTTGTGGTCACATTTCATATCCTTCTTTCTGGGTGTGTATATATATGGCTTTCTTCAGTGAACAATTGGAAGTGGTTTGAAACATTATATTGTCCAACAAATATTTTAAAATAATCAAACTGAAGTTGAAGTGATTTGCCCAAAGTCAGATAATTAAATGGTGGCAGCTAGGTAGCTCAATGGAAAGAGTGCTAGACTGGAAGTAAGGAAGACCTGACTTCAGATGGGACCAGACATTCACTAGCTGTGGGATGCCGGCAAGTCTGTTAGCCTGTTTGCCTTGATCCACATGGGAAGCTACTCTAGTATCTTTTGCCAAGAAAACCCCAAAAGGGAATCATGAAGAGTCAGGTATAACTGAACAAGTAGCAGATTTGAACCCGGGACTTTTGACTCTGGCACACTACACTATGGTTGTTTTTCCTAGCAAACTCACCTGATATCAGCAATATTTATTAATAAACATAAATCTTTTGCAAAATTACACTCTCCAATAGAGAATCCAAGCCCTGGCTCAGATAAAACTGCAGTGTGTGATCCATTAAGTTTCTTGCCTTCTTCTGTACACTTCTACACTTCCTGGATGTCAGAAGTTCACTTGCCAGCTGCAGCTGTTTCCTGTGGATAGTATTCTGAATGGTTCTTATTTATGAGACGTCTTCTACTGTAACTGCTATCTGAATTCATATGGATTCCACCAGCTGTAGCCCAAGTTGATCTAATTAGCCATCTTCTAAGAAAGAAATAATTGCATTTCACATGAGATAAAATACTCCATAGCAGCATCTCCTTTTTGACCTGATTGAAATGTATGGCTTTAAGATATATAAAGAGGGAAATCAAAGAAAGTCAGTTTGTTTTCTGTTTGTTTATGAGCCCTGTCCTCCCCCAGTCTCTTTGGGCTATGGTAGCCCAAGGAATAGCAATGATGTGATGTAAAAGTGAAGATGTCATTTACTAAGAAGCTGCTCCAGAAAAATGAGGCAGCCAAAGAGCACCTTGGGTGCGTTGTTTCTGAGACTGAAAATCCCCAAGGAAAGCAAGAAGCCTGCCAGATTTTTTTTAAAGCACATTATCCAACAGGCTTGGAATCAAATCAGAACTTTCACAAAGCAGGGAGTTTTATTTTTTCAGTGTGTCTTCAAACGATGTAACAATGGGACCATTTGAACCAGAATAAGTAGTCCAACAAAAAGGGTAAGCAGTCGGCAATGATGAAGAGAATTGTTGATTCAGATATCTTGGTGTAATCATGAAAATCTAACTGCCCCTCATTTCCAGGGTAAATTGAGACTATGCAAAAGAAGAAAAAAACAAGCTTTTTCTCCTTTATAAAAAGCTTTTCTTTTAATACTAATTGAATAGCATCTCTCAAAAATAGTTAAAAGATAAAAATAAAGAATGGTTGGTTGGTTATTGCCCTTTGCTCTTAAAGAGAACCCAAACGACAATGCTATGTTAGAATCAAATTAGTGCGGCTAACTGTGGCTGATCAGCCCAATATGAGCTAGGAATGCTCTGCTACAGGTCAGACACAGTCCCTTGTGAACTTTTGGGTTGAACTCTAACTGTACATCTCACATTTCTTCTGAGCTAATTCAGTTTTACTTTCCTCAGAGAGCACAACACCTTCTCTCTTAAGGGAACAAAATGCTGGGTGGTCCTTTGCCAGTATCTTCCTTTTCATGCCATCAATTCTAAAATTCTTGAGGTGACCTTGAGAATGTCCTTGTATTGCTTTTTCTGACCACTATGTGAGCCTTTGCCCTGTATGAATACTCCATAAAATAGTGTTTTTGGCAAGTGTACATTTGGTATTTGAACAGTGTGGCTGGTCCAATGAAGTTCCAATAGAGTTTAGTTTGAAAAAGTATCTCAATGTCTGGTATCTTCTCCTTCCAAATGATCTTCAGAATCTTCTTAAACACAATGGAAGTGAGAAACTTTGCAAAAGAAGGAAAAATCAAACTTTTTGAAGGTCTCTGCTATTTTCTCCTTTATAAAAAAAGAAAAAATCGTGTTTTTTTTAAACTACAAATTTACATAGCATCTCCCAAACAATCAAATGAGAAAAATAAGGAAAATAAAATCTAAAAAAATGGCTTCATTTAAACTATTTAGAATTTGCTAAAAAGGGATTTTTGCATAAACTTTTAAAAGTAGTAAATAATTACTTATTTCCTGTGATTCCTTTGCCATCTATGTACTTAAAATTTTATTGCTATTGTTTTTAGTCTGTGTTTGTCCTGATTTTGGGCCTCTGGCATCGTTTTGTGTAAATTTCTTTCCTTATTGCTTGGTATTCATATTTACCATTTTTATGATACAATAATACTTTGTTACTTAGATATCAGTCAACAAATATTTATTAAATACTGATGTGTGTCAAAAATCTGATAATAATAACATAACGGTTAGCATTTATCAAGTGTTTTGAGATTTTCAAAGCACCTTACATATATTATTTGCAACATATTTGATCCCTCATAATAGGGCTATGAAATAGGTGCTATTAATACCTCCATTTTATAGATGAGGAAACTAAGACTTAGAAGTGTCAAATGATTTTCCCATAGCCTTTCAACTTATAATGTCTAATGCAGGATTTGAGCTTCACTATTCCTGACTGACTGTGGGTAATTTAGTTGCTAGACACTAAGTATATAAATATATTAAATGAAACAATCTTTAATTTTCAAGAAACTTACCATTCTAACAGGAAGACAAGTGAAACATTCAATAAATCAATCTATCAATAAATATTAAGTAAATCCTACCATGAACCAGGTATGTGCTCAGTGCTTAGGATACAAAAAGGAGCAAAAGCCATTATGTAGAATAAACACAAGCTAAATACAAAGTAATTTGGGACGGAGAGAGAATATTAGCAGTTGAAGGGAATCAGGAAAGATTTTATATAGAAAATGGTTTATTTAGTCATTCCACTATGGTTGGACATAGAAGCTGTTTTACTTGAGAGACTTCCTATTTCTTCAAACATGCCCATCAAGTGTGGCCATAGTATTCCTAAATGCCTCACTTAAAAATACAGGGGATTGAAGAGGAGGCCAGTATATTTATCTTCAGATGTTCTTTATAATCACCTACCTATAATGAGTGTTGGATTTGAATTCAGACATGTGAGTTGGAATCCTGGCTCTACCATTTATTCTATGTGTGATGCTGGGTAAATATCTTAAATATTCTGAGTCTCAATTTCATTCTCTGTAAAATAATGGATTTGGACTAGATTTGGACTCTGCTTTCTCCAGCTCTAAATTAGTCAACTTATTTAGGGAACTAGGTGGAGCATTAGCCCTAGAGTCATCTTCCTGAGTTCAAATCTGTTTTCAGAGACTTATTAGCTGTGTGACCCTAGTCAAGTCACTTAACTCTATTTCCTCAGTTTCCTCATTTGTAAAATGAGCTGGAAGAGGAAATGGAAAGGACAAGCCACTCTAGTAGCTTTGCAAGAAAATTGTAAATGGGATTGGACATGACTAAAACAACCAAGCAACATCTAGAGCTAGAGAGAATTTTATCATTTTCCAAACTTTTGCCTGTCTTCTTTGTTGTCCCAGTAAACCCCCTGGCAACCTGTGCCCCTGACAGGTTTATTACCCCAAATCACTTTTTTAAAGTTAAAAATCAACACTATTTGAAAAAAAAATCGGGTTTTTTTTCCACTATTTGAAATAGTGAAATAATTTGCTGCTTAAGGCAAATTATTGTTAAAATGCTGATATGGACTTGGACACTTGTCTCCAGAAATATTGTTGGAAAGTCAAACAATTGGTCAACGTGAATAAATTAGCAACTGTTTTTAAGCATCTTCTTTGTCCCAGGCAATGTATTAGACAATGGTGATAAAAATACAAATTCCCGTCCTCAAGGAGCTTATACTCTACTAGAGAAATATAGAATCCTCAGATATGGAAATATAAGACATTTTCAAAATAAGTATCCTGGGACATAGAAGAGAACATGAACAACTAACACAGGATCAGGAGAGGCCCCTTGAAGGAAGTGATTAGACTTGAAGAAAACCAGGGGAATCAGCCAGTTGTAACCTAGCAAAGTCCAGGCTAGAAGTAGAGTAAATGAAAGAGTTAAATAAATAATAATGGAAAAGAATATTAATATACAAACCCACCTTTAATTTTTAAATAACAATAATAGTATTTGTAGATAGCTTTAAGATTTATCACATGTTAATTCATGCTCACAACTATGATGTATAGTGAATGCTTTTTGTTATCCCCATTTTACAGTGAGAAAAGTGAGGCATAAAAAGGTTACTTGAAACAAGATTCCAATTGAAATCATTCCACTGCACCACCAAGCTATCTCACAATATTATAATATGAGGCAGTATGACAAAATATAACATGGTATAACTTGACATGATGTATTATATGATGATATAATATGACATGATATGATATGATATAATATGACATGGTATGGTATAATATCAAACCTGAGAGGTAGGTACCATTATTATCCCCATTTTGAAGATGAGGAAATTGGATGTTAAGTGACTTGCTTAGGGTCATAGAGCTAAGTGTTTGAGGTTGTAATTGAACTCAGGTCTCTATCTATTCTATCCACTGTATTTTATTTATACATGTATGTATGTATATGCACATATACATTTATATGTATATGAATCAACAAAATCTGAATTTATAACAAAAGTAGACATTAATGTTAATTATTATTTTTCAAAACATGGTATTTTCTTTTATAGTGTACTACCAATCCCTGTTCCCCCCACCCCCATTTAACAATTTAAAAATAAGAAAGCCCTTATCACATATATAGTCTGGCAAAACAAATTACAACATTGTCTATGTTTAAAAATATATTCTCTTGAATTTTTATCACATCTCTAGCCCTTTTCATCTTCATCCTTTTGGACTCAAGGTTTATCAAAGTATTTATTGGCCAGAATCCTAAAACATTTCAAAAGTTGCTTTTCTTTAAAATGTTATTATTGAATAAATTGTTCTAGTGCTGCTCATTTCACTCTATACCACAGTTCACAGGAATCTTTCTTATGTTAGGGATTAGTATTGTTGTGAGAATCAAATGAAATAAATTGGTATTGGTAAAAATGCTTTCCATAGTGCCTAGCACACAGTAAGCATTATATGTGTTATGATTAATATTTTATAATATGACTCTGAACTTTTTTTATTCTGATAATTGTATGTAATTGGCTTCCCTTATAATACTTTAATTTTATTTTAATTATTTAAAAACATTTTGGGAAGGAGTCCATAGGTCTCAATAGACTCCCAGAAGAATCCACCACATAAACAAGAATGAGAACCCCTAGTTCTATGTACAAATTTAGTTCTTTTTGAATCCCGTGTTTCCACTTCCCATGTAACAAAATAAAACTGTTCCTCCTGGTTTTGGAGCAAATTAAAATGATACAAGTGGCATTTCCATGAACCTTGACCTTCTGGTGTGTTTCTCAGGCTCTGTGATTGGTGGATTGCTCTGGTCTTTGAATTCAACTGGCTTTTGAATCATTTCCTCCTATCATTTATCCACTATCATGTCTCTTGTGGATTGAAATACTTGCTTTTTTGAAAGCAGTTAGATGTAGTCCTTGTTATGTCCCCTTCAGATCTTTGGGAACTTGTTCTGATTTTATTGGGATTTTTCAATGTCCCATCTTTAAATTTGGGAGCATGTGAAATATTTCCTGATATTTCTTTTTAATAATTCAATCAACAAACTTTATTAAGTGCCTATTGTGTGGACAGGCAGTGTTTTAGGTGCTGGGGCTATAAAAACCAAAATGCATCAGAAATGCACATTTTCACGTCCAGCCTAAGACAAATTGTTTCCTTATCTAAGGAATTATGAGGCAAAAATAAAAGAAGTTGGATGGGACAACTTCTAAGATCCTCTCTAATTCTAAATCTATGAACCTGTGGTTCCCTCTTTGGAGCTGTTTTCCTTCTATTCTGCTTCTCAATACACACTTCAGAAAGATACTTGAGAATGAGGGGACTCTTCCCTACTATAACTGAACCTATGGAGGATGCATCCATCTTGTGCTTGAGAAGGATGCATGTAAAATAAAGCCCCAGAGCCAGGGAGGACATTGTTTCATGGAGGGGGGGAAAAATAATGTTTTTATACTCCCCTTTGCCTCTTCATTTTGTATCCAGTCTTGGTATTTTGTTATGTTAATTTCCTATTGTGTAAAGATAGTACCTACCAATGTAAGTGAATTTAGCCACGCCTATTCTTAGATTGCTCCCTATGGAATGAATTAAGCTGGTATAATAGTAATAACTTACATTTCTATAGTGTTTTTAAATTTTACAACCTGTTTTCCTTACCTCCTGGAGTGCCTACTTTTAGCAATAGATGAGATCCTAGAAAGTTCTGGGTAAAGCTAATTTTGTTAATTTGGATACTATTCTAAAAGTGGAAGAAGGGAGGGCTTCCTATTTAATCATGTCCTGGGGTGAATCCTTTAGCAAGTAAATGATTGTTTTCCTAGGTTCAGATTTTTGTACAGAATATTTTCTAACAGCAAAACACACTTAAAAAGCCTTCCCTAATTTGACCCACCATTTCAATTGTCCAACTTACTCCTCATTTTTTTATTTATAACCGCTACATGTTCAAGTGACACTGGGATTAGAATCAGAAAGTCCAAGAATTCTCACCCCTGACTCTTATTATTTATGTACCCACTTTTCTATGACTTTGAAGTCAGAGAGTGAAGTCAGAGAGGCTTTATCTTCTTTGTTGGTAGAAGGATTTCCCAGTCAGAGAGCTCCCCACAATGATGAGCTCCCATCATTTTCATATAAGCAGGTACTGTTTGTTTAGTGCTGGCCCATTTCACCATCTCTCTACGAAGTCTTTGTAGAGGAAATTAAAATATAGTGATGACAGCATAGATATGAAAGGTAGCTAGGTTATATTGTCTCAGAATCATAAAACATCAAAGTTAAGTCTAACCTGGGCTTGAACAAAAATCTCTGCAACATCTCCATATGGTTACTTCTGTTTGGAAATACACTTGGATCAGTCACTTACTACTTCACATATAGTCCATTTGGGGGAATCTATAATTATAAAAACATCTTTCTTGTATAGATCTGTCTTATGAGGGGTTTTTTTATTGTAAATAGTATTGGTTTTCAATCTAGAAGAGACCATAGTGATCTAGCTCAGCCCCCTCATTTTACAAATGAAGAATTTGAAACTGAGAGTGATTGAATGTACAAGGTCACTTAGTTAGTGAATAATAATGACGTTTATATAACGTTCTAAGATTAGAAAAACTTTGTCCATTAGCCTATTTGGGCCTCAAAACGGCCATGGCTTCATCATCTCCATTTTACAAATGAGAAAACTGATTTCAGTAAATATCAGAAGCAGAATTTGAATTCTTTTATACCTCTTTTCTCACTGCCTGTTAGACCAGGTCTCTGACTCCCATTCCAGTACTAATGCATAGGGTGCAAAAAAAAGCTGCACAATGAAGAGATGATACCACCTTGGCACATTAGCATAGGTTGGCTGCTAAGATGATGAATTTGAGGGCTACCACAACACATGAAGCAAAATTTTAAAATATTCTCTCCCCCCTTTAAAAATGTTTTCACATACATTATCCTTATTTTACCCTCACGGTTGCTTCATCAATTAAGCAAAGCAAATATTTTTGTTTTTGCTTGATAGATGAAAAACTCAAGAGAAAAAAGTCACAAAATTAACTTCACTGATATATAATTCAGTATCTCAGTTTCTAGACCAGAAGATTGTCTGTGAAGATCAGATTTCATATTAGCATATGATTCTGAGATTTTATTAATGTGGGAGGATTCCTAGTGTGGAAATTCCCTTATTGATCAATATTAGCAACAATATGTTAGCAATATATGATCTTTGGGGTTGTCTTAAATATCTGGCCCAGTATCACACAATTGTGTGTCTGTGCATATGAGAGAGAGAGACAGACAGACAGAGAGAGAAAGAGAGAATATATGAGAAAGGAAGGTCTAATTCCTAGGTTAGCTTCCTATCTCATAGGATAAAGTGCCTTTGAGAGAGCAAATAGTTGCTGCCATTCTTTATCCTTTATAAAAGACCAAAATCTATTCTTGAGTGTTCTTCCCAAAGACCAGGACAATTTTGATGTCCACAGAAAAATTGTTTACTCCAAAGCAAGAGTTCTATTTTCCCCAAACTTAAAATTTCTCTACCTGCATTTGCCTTATAGACAGTGAAAACCAAGGATGTGACATGTATTGCAGAAAAGCTCCACAGTACTGCATCAATCTATTGGGACCTTCTGGAATAAGCAATGGTCCACTGAATCCGATAAGATGGGAATTAAAGCCTCTTTTCCCTTAAATCCTTACCACCCCACAGGTGTGGGCATTATGCAAATAGAAGCTCTCTGCACACAAATGTGGCAGCTATTTTTGTTATGCCAGTGTAATATTTAAAAGCAAACATTTAACGGAAGGATAACGGCTGCTGAACCTGTATTTGCAGCTGCAGCTGCTCCATCCTCTGGGGAAGCAAAGATGGAGCTTTTCCAACTATTCATAAAGGGTGAGCGTGGAGGGGGCTGAGAATTTACTCCAGCATAATAGTGCACAGTAAAATTTTGTTTTCTCTCACTGCCTTCTCTAGCTCAGAAGTTAAGCTACAAAGGGATTTTTCTGCCTTCAAAATCTAGGTTGATTTCTTCATGAGGGTCATTCTAGCTACCTTATTTCTTTGATGAGCAGGATCACATATGTTTGAGGGAATGAGAGAAAAATGGTCTTTTTAGACCTGTGAACAATTAAGGTCCTGTCTATTCTCGGATCCTATTGGTACTTTCCACAAAAGAGACATTAATCACTCTAAACCGTAAAGGTACTACTATTGTGCTTAAAGCAGAGCTGCCATTAGAATTAAAATTTTAATAGAAATTGGATGCTAGTCTCCAAAGGATTCTCATTTCCCTTTTCATTCCCCTATCCCTTTTGTCTCCTCTCTTTCTCTTGTTCTTTCAGACCCTCCCTCAACTACTTTTACCAACCTAATCATAAGACAACTGCATGCTATGCTTTGACCTTTCTCTCTTTTTTTTCCTCCTCCTGTTTGGCCCACTTCCTCAACAATAAGGACAAAGGAATTTCCGCAATCTCTAGGGATTCTCTGGAATGAGATCTGACCTGCAGTACATGCAGAACATGAAATCAGTAGAAATATAAAATGTTTTAATGATTATAGTGCCATCTACACAAATTGCCATAAATAAGAGAGGAAAATACTAGTTTCAAGAAACCAGCAATAGCTGGGGTGAAGGGAAGCCATTCTATTTTCAATTATTTACTAGGGGAAAAATAAACACACAACTGAAATTACATTATGAAATTGCCACTTCTACTGCCTGAGGGCAGGTCCCTAGAAATATAATGGTTGGTTCCTGATTAAAGGGGGAAAATATATATGTATCTATATATTGTATCTATATATTGCACACACACACACACACACCCCTTCCCTTTAAAGAGAAACACATGTTGCTGTACTGTGTGCTGGTTGTGATCAAGAAATGAGCTTCCAGAAGAGGAGGGGCCAGCTGTCCTTGACAGTAGTGATGAGAGGCCAATCCACAGAGATGGTCATAGTACTGCCTTTCCTTTCAGACTACAGCCAGCAAGCATCACAAAGGGAAAGTATCTTTGTTTATTTGTGTATTGATTGATCCATTGATTTCATATTTTTGTAGCTTCTACAAGGATCAGGCTTAACATATAATAAGAGGATCATAGAGTAAAGTGAGAAAAAAGGAGACAGATGCAGAGGTGAAATTACATGATTTTTTTTTGTTATTAGGATCCAGAATTTATCTCACTCAATTTAACCCTCACCTTTGATTTAGACAGTAAGACCAAAGCAGAGATGGTGATAATAGTAAGCATAACAACAGACATTTTTATATAGCATTTTCTAGTTTGCAAAACACTTCATGGATTTGAGATTTACAGTAACCCTTTGAGGGAGGTATTACAGGTATTATACTATTTTGCAAGGAAGGAAGGTAAAGACTGGAAAAATTAAGTGACAACTACAGTTACAAAGTAAATGTTGGAAGCAGAATTTGAACTCCTGGCTTTCTGATGCTCTACCATGCTGTTGAATGATAAAGATGCTCTTTCAGGTAACAGTATCTTCCTCATAAACTTATCTGTTTGTGACAGGTAATATCCAACATGTTTATTCACTTTGCTCCCTTCCATTGCGTTCTAAATTAGAAATAAAATAACTACAAGTTTAATTAAAAACTTTCTTATAGATATCGTGGTCATCTTACCCAAAAACAAAAGTCAAGACATATAGACTATTTTTAATGTGAAAAAGGAAACATTATGTCAGTCTATATGTCTCTATCAATGGATAGAGTACTGTGCTTGGAGTCGGGGAGATTCATTTTCTTGAATTCAAATATGGCCACTTACTAGCTGTGTGGCTCTGAACAAGTCATTGAATTCTGTCTGAGCCAGTTTCTTCATTTACAAAATGAGTCGAAAAAGCAAATGGTAAACCACTCCATTATCTCTTTAAAAACAAGTTGACCACTACGGAAAATGATTCAACAATAATAAAATTCTTTTCTTGAAGTAAAAATTATCCAAGAAAATTTAGGAAATATGTCCACTATATACATAGAATACTTAGGAATGTCCTGTCCTAGTTAAAATTCTGGACCCTACTTTCTGTGCTTCAGGTTCATTTCCTGTACTTTTCTCACAGATAGCATGATGCTAGCTCATTGTAGCTAACTTGCATAGATGGCTAGGAATTATCTGCTCCTTGTGATATCAATATAACAAGCTATTAAATTGATTCCAATAATAAATTATGATACCATGTTCAGGTAGTAACATTAGTCAGCACACTTTAGCTTAGCTTGAAGTTTACCATCTTGTTGGCATTTCTTAGTTTATTGAGTGTTAAATGACATTGCGTTTCTACAATGAATTCAGTTAAATTTTCCACTCTGTTCTGTTACTGAATTTTATTTTTAATTTCCAGAAAATTTAAATCTGAGGATATGTATTTAGTTCTTTAGATATTTTTTATTCACTCTTAGTTTTATTTTTATTTTATTTTTTAAATTTATTTATTAATACTTTTTATTTGCAAAACATATGTATGGGTAATTCCTAAACATTAACCCTAAAAAGCTTTCTGTTACAAATTTCCCCCCCCATTCCCTACCCCTCCCCTAGATGGCAGGATATCCACTACATGATAATTATGTTAGAATACTTAAGAAATCGAATATATGTGTAGTTATTGCCACACATCATTTTTTTGTGCAGGAAAAATTGTATCTACAGGAAAGAATAATCCGATAAAGGAAATACAATGCAAGCAAACCTCAATAGAGAACATGAAAATGTTATGTTGTGTTCCACATTTCACATCCCTCTCTCTGGGTGTATATGGCTTTCTTCACTGAACAATTAGAACTGGTTTGAAGCATTTCATTGTTGAAGAGAGTCATGTCCCTTAGAACTGATCCTCATATAGTATTGTTGTTGCTGTGTATAATGATCTCCTGGTTCTGCTCATTTCACTCAGCATCAGTTCATGCAAGTCTCTCCAGGCCCCTCTGAAATCGTCCTGCTGGTCGTTTCTTACAGAGCAATAATATTCCATAACATTCATATACCATAATTTATTCAGCCACTCTCCAATTGATGGGCATCCATTCAGTTTCCAGTTTCTAGCCACTACAAAAGGGCTGGCACAAACATTCTTGCACATGTGGGACCCTTTCCCTCCTTTAAAATCTTTTTGGGATATAAGCCCAATAGAAACACCTCTGGGTCAAAGGGTATGCACAGTTTGATAACTTTTTGAGCATAGTTCCAAATTGCTCTCCAGAATGGTTGGATCCGTTCACAGTTCCACCAACAATGCATCTCACTCTTTGTTTTAAAAGTTTAGTGAGGCAGGTGGTGGCCCAGTGGATAGAGTGCTAGGCTCGGAGTCAGGAAGCCCAAGTTCAAATTTAGCCTCAGACACTCAGATACTAGCTGTGTGTCTTGGCAAGACACTTAACCTCCCTTTGCCTCAGTTTCCTGAACTGTAAAAATGAGCATAATAACAGCACCTATCTTGAAAGTTATTGTGAGATAATATTTATGAAGTGCTTAACACCTGGCACCTAGTTGACACTATGTAAATGTTTATTCCCTACTCCCCACCCCCACTGGTTCTAGATCAACCATCAATTAGCTGTATGTATGGTTAAAGTCAGCTAACATGGCCTCAAATGGCCTATGAAATCGGCAGATTGAGGTAGGTGATCCCTTCTAGTTCCAGCTTATTTCTAGTGTGACCCGGGTTTTTCTTTTCTTTTCTTTTTTTTTTTTTTTAAGTGTATTCTTGAAATTTTTAGAGCTTCTTAAATATACTTTACTGTTTAATTAGACAAGGGTAGTATACAGATTTTAGGGAATACATTAACTTGGGAAGAAATGACACTTCAATCTAATTGATTTGGGAAGGGTGTATTTTATTTTATACATTTTCAAAAACATTATTCTGAAAAGAGATCCATAGGCTTCATCAGCTTATCAAAGTGGTCCAGAACTTTTAAAAAGATTAAGAATTCTTCTCCTAGAGCATTCATTTATATTTATTTGTACAGAGTGTCCCCAAAGTCTCAGTGAAGCTTTAACTTTAACAAAAGCTTTAAAAAATTAATTTAATGAAAGCCTAATAGATCAAAACAGTACTAAGGCTTTTGGAACACTGTTTTTTGATGCTTTAGGCTTTACAAAGCATTTTATTTACGTTTTCTCACTTGATCTTCATAATAATCTCTGCCATTATTATCCTTACTTGACAAATGAAGAAACTAAGGCAAGACTGGAAACAGGATTCAAACTCATGTTTTGTGATTTCTAAACCAGTATTTTCTCTCTTTCTCTCTCTCTCTCTCTCTCTCTCTCTCTCTCTCTCTCTCTCTCTCTCTCTCTCTTTCTCTCTCTCTCTCTCACACACACACACACACACACACACAATTTAATCTACTTCTTTAATCAACAAACTATTACAAAGTTTAATCAACAAACTATTACATTGCATAGATATCAAGAATAATAGCTTGCCACTGAGTTTGTATCTCCCTTGATTTATTTCTACTCAAGAATCATGACTATTTCCATTATCTTAGCTATACAATAACATTTCATAGTCATCATTTCCATCTCTCTTCTAAGTTATTCAAAATACAGAGCTGTCTATAGAGACAAATCATGACCCACAGTAAGACTTTAGATTCATACTTTTCACTTAAAGATCTGTTAGTGGAAATTTGTCTTGACTGTCTTATATGATCTTATATCCCTTATTCTTTCTTGTTTTCAAATAAATGCTTAATTTTCCTCTTCATATACTGTTTAAATACATCTCACAGAACATTAGTGATTTCTTGCCATGAGTTGCTATGAACCATATAGAGTTTCACATTGTGATATCTTTATACCCTTGCCTGCCCATTCTGACTTGCCCACTCAAAATAGGCAGTTACTTCTAGGCCATGACCTTGCTGTTCAGAGCTGCCATATTCTCTTTTTCACTATGCTAGGAAACCCCATAGGCCTAGAGATGAACTGGTAGATTGAGTTTAATTAAAGTGAAGGGAGAGAATATGAGAAACTCTAGAAAAGAGAACCCTTGTCAAGTAGTAGGAGACATTTTCCACATCTATCATTTAGGGATATTTTCAGAGAACAGCTGTATAACCCTTAGTAAGTGATCTTTGCTACTGAAATCAAGCAGTTTAAATTAGATTCCAGAGAGCAGTTTAAATTGGAATCCTCTACCATCTCTCCCTTCTATTAACTCTTCCCTGTTCTTCATCTTTAGCTTCATCCTCAGGGGTTAGGTACATTTTAGACTTCTTTCAGCAGAGTAATTGATGACTTATAAAGAGATATCTTTAAAATTCCCCTTTCTTTGACCAAACTAGCCATATTTTCAGAACAGGTGACTTATGTAAAATTGACTTCTTTTCGTTGGATCAACCTGAACTCATGTCTGAGCATAAAATGAAAGAGGATCCTGGGAACTTTGAGGGCTCCTGTATGCCATGGAGAACAGTTTTTTCAGCCTGACTCCTCCCCATGCCATCACTAAGGCCCATTTCTTCTACTGAATGAAGAACAAAATCCAGTCTTAAGAAATCTTCAGGACTAACCATCTGTACAACCTCAAGTCTAAAAGGTATTACAAAAATATTAGCCTACCAATTCTTAAAATTTAATTTAAATTTTTTATACATTTTAAGTTCTACCTCTCTATGAACCCCACCACCCCATACTAGAGAAAACTGCCATTTCTCTCTCTCTCTCTCCCTTTCTCTCTCCTCTCTCTCCCTCTCTCTCTCTCACACACACACATATACATGCACACACAGATATTTATGTTCTTTAAAATTCCCCTTCATTTGACACACTCAAATATATGTGTGTATATTTTTATATTTATGTAAATATATTTATGCACATATGCATGTAAACACATGTAAAACCAAACATATGTAAAAGAATTACCTATTTCTACTTATCACTTCTTTCCCTGGAGGTAGATAGCATCTTCATAGGTCCTTTATAGTTGATTTAAGTATTTGTAATAGAATAGCTTAGTTGTGCACAGTTATCCTTTGAACTATATTGTTGTTACTATATACAACTTTCTATTGGTTCTGAGACTATCAATTGTAATTGTCTGTTCCTTTATGTCTAAGTTAAATTCCAGCATCCAGCCTAATTATTTCTTGGCTCTAATTTAAATTAGGCAAAGGATAGATAAGCCTATTTTGTCCTTACCTTCAGATGAATCTGGCATGGTTGTCTATCATCCCAGGATCAAACAAGATTCCGAAGCTCTATTAGTCTGCAAATGTCTGCTAGCACAGCCAACCCAGTGATTATGGCAGCACTATTATGGTGAAATGCCTGCTACTTATGGGGAGGAACATAAATTAAGGGGCTGATAATATTTCATGGAGCCACAGAAGAGATCCATGTTGTCAAGAATATACTACTTGTGGCTGTCTAAAAACAATAGTTTGTTTCTAAAGGGTGATCTTTTGGGTTGTTCATGCAGTGATTAACACCCTGTTCCCTCATGGGCTTCCAGTCAACTATCCCTGGCTTTAAATACTTTATATATTGGTTAGAATCTCCTCTCCAAACCATAGCTCATGGGCTTTCTCGTGCTTTTCCAGGTGTCAGGAGGAGTCAGGCTGAAAAAACTGTTCTCCATTGGCATACAGGAGTCCTCAAAGTTCCCAGGATCCTCTTTCATTTTATGCTCAGACATGAGTTCATTAGTTAGCCAGAAATATTATTTAGCAACAAAGGTATTTCATAATATGGCACAATAAATAGAATACCAGCTTGGAGTTGGGAAGGTTCATCTTTCTGAGTTCAAATCCTACCTCAGATACTCAGATACATATGTGAGTCTCAGAAAGTCACTTAAATTGCTTGCCTCTGTTTAATCATCTGTAAAATGATTAGAGAATCCTATATGGAGTCACGTAGACCTGAAAACATCTGAACAACAACTAATGTAATAAAATCATATTTCCATATAATATTTAGCTCTTTCTCCCACAAATATTCAGTCCTTACAAAAAGTGGTACCGTGGGAAAGTGAAACCTGCATGTGTATACATGAGTAAACATTTATAGAAAGCATTGTGGTCCAGGCAGCTGAACGAAAAAGCTGGGGATATACATGGAGGAAAAATTCATTCTCCTGTTGTTGCAATTCTGTTAATGTCAAAGCCCTGTTGGGCTTCAGCTGTAGTCAACAACAGCCATGCTATCTTTCCAGCTACCTGCTATTCTGTCCTCCACTTGATAGAGATAATGTGATGAGAAAGCCCCTTCCTTCAAAGGGGAGCCGTAGCTGCTCTCAGTCAGCCTTCTCAGCCAATGTTTATTACTTATAGCTAAAAGAGAGAGAATATTCAGCAGAGAGAGAAGTGCTGAGGTGATACTTCTCATCCCACTGTGCAAAGCTAAACATTTTTATGTGCTTCAAAGGAAAGAAAAATCAAATGAGGGTCTTTAGACATTATTAATTGAGATAAATAGAGTTGGGAGATTGATGGAAAACACAAAGTAAACACAATGAAGGTGTGTGCAGTGGAATCACTGAGGTTCAGCAGCTGTTATGGAGGTGTGCTTATTGGGATGTTCTAAGAAAGAAGTAAATTAGCAGATAATTCATGATAGCAAATAGTACAAGTATTTCTAGTATTCTGCCTGAAGCAATGTTTCCTGCAAGCCTGCCTATTCCCATGCTCCATCAGGATGGAAATATCTAATCTGTTCCTAGCCCTTTGCAATAATGGCAAATTTCCAGAGAAAAAGAAGTAATAATTCAGCAATAATTTTATTCCAAAACCCTTTTCAATTGTCATAAAAATGTTGTTATATTATAAACTATTTTTTTTAATTTTTAAAAAACATTATTTAGAGCTTTTAAAGTCCTAGTTGATGATAGGAAGTAATGTTTATTTTTTTAAAAACATTATTTAGCTTTTAGAGTCCTAGTTGATTATAGGAAGTAATGTTTCAGACTGAAAGCATCTATAGTTTAGAGGACATCTGTCAGTCAATAAGCATTTGTTAAGCCCTTATTATGTGCCAGACACTTCACTAAGCTCTGAGGATACGAAGGTAAAAAATAATTTAAAATCTGATACTGATTTCCTTTGATATTCTTGTTCTTATTCCTCCAAATGAATTTTATTATTTTTCTAATTCAGTAAAATAATTTCTTGGTAATTTAATTGGGATGACATTAAATATATAAATTAGATTAAATAACTCAAGGGGCTGATATTCTAATGAAATAACAATGTGTAAATAACCTACTCCATTCCAAGTAGATGGCAGATAATATTGGAGGTATGAAAGGTACAGCTAGGTGGTGCAGTGGATAGAATGCCAGGCCTAGAGTCAAGACACTCCTTCCTGAGTTTACATCTAGCCTTAGACACTTATCAATTATGTGATCCTGGGCAAGTCACTTAACCATGTTTCCCTCAGCTTTCTCATCTGTAAAATGAACTGGAGAAGGAAGTAGAGAGCCGCTCTATTATTTTTGCCAAGAAAACTTCAAATTTGGTCATAAAGAGTCAGTCATGATTTTAAAATGAGTGAATAAACAATATCAGAGGGAAAAGCTGATGGGGTTTGAATTTAGTCCTGAAAGAAGTAAAGGAATTATGAGTCAGGTGATATTTTCAGGCACATGAGGAATAGCCAATATAAAGACACAGAAGTGGATAGCTGTATGTGGTAAGTTAATGTGGTGTATCATAGAGTGCTTTGAGGGGAGTACAGTCTAAGAAGACTGTATAAAAAGGTAGAAAGGAGCTAAGTTGTAAAGAACTGAAATGCCAAACAGAGGATATCATATTGTAACTTGGGAGTTTTTTGAATAATGATATGGCCAGAACTACACATTTTTTAAGGAAGATCACTTTGACAATTTAGTAGAAGATGAATTAGAATAAGAAAGAAACAGAACTATTAAATGTCTGATGTTGGTCTGATTCTGCAGATGATTTGGGGCTATGTGGTAAATTCTACATGTTTATAGTCACAATTAAGTGATTAATTTTTTAAAGGTTTGAATCACAAAAATGGGGATAAGAGGGTACAGAGAGATGCTTTAGAACAAAATATATCTACTTGTTCTTTTTCATTTATAATTGAGTCTAAATGCTGAGGCAATAAAAATATTTTTTAAATTAAAATTATATGAAGCCATCTTTAGAAATAGCTCTCTCCTTTTTACATCATTAGTTTAAAATTTTCCCCAGTCTAAATCCTGGTTTTTATTGAAAGCCCTCTAAATGTCCTGTACATGCCTGACTTCCAAATAGGATGACCTTGCCAAGTAGGTCTGCTCCAGGGATTGAAAGGGCAATAATGAATCTGAGAAAATCCCTTCAAATATCCTTTCCATTCTGATGAACTGATAGTGCTTCTGCAAATCTTCACTGTAAATGACCATTATAAGGATGTGTCTGTTCTACTGAGGACTTAACATTACTCTTAAGGAAATAGCCACTATTGCTACTCCATGAATCAGCCATAACTACATTCCCCACGTTTTAGTCATCTTACTTCTCAAACTTTAAACTTAATTGGTACTAAAATTAGTCAGATCAATTTCTGACCTTATCTCTATGGGTATTAGTTATGGGTGATACATACTGCAACCCACTGATTGATGCTTTCTCAATCTGTGCCCATGTCACCAGACAAATCAGCTATAGGAACTTTACCAGTGATGTATTGGGGAGCTGGCTCATAGCCAATTGTTAATAAAAATCAGAAGTTAGTCTATTGTTTTATTGGTTGCCTAGACTTAATAAAGGGATGAAGAAAATAATAATATAGATTAAACATAAAAGTATATTCTGTTCTCCTCCCTGTAGATACCAGATAGTTTTGATATTTGCTACCTTATAATATAGTTTAAAATCTGATACTGATTTCCTTTGATATTCTTGTTCTAGTTCCTCCAAATGAATTTTATTTTTTTCTAATTCAGTAAAATAATTTCTTGGTAATTTAATTGGGATGACATCAAATATATAAATTAGAGTAGATAAAATGACAATTATATCAGCCCTGCCTATTGTTGGGCAACTAATATTTCTCCACTTAATTAAATCTGATTTTATTTATATAGTTTTTTAATATAATTTTTTATATAGTTCCTGGGTTTGTTTTGTCAGGTTTATTCCCAGGTATTTTATTCTGAGTTATTTTAAATGAATTATCCCTTACTATCTCTTTTTAGCAGGATTTTCTTCATGATATTCATATGGATTTGCTTGCATAGAACACATTGTTATACGATCATAGGACCAGACCTGGAATAGGCCTCGGAAGCCATCTAATCCAGCCCCCGCATTTTACAAATGAGGAAAAGGAGGCCCAGAGAGATTAAATGCTTGCCCAAAGTGACATAAGTAACAAGTGATGGTGTACTACTTAGTAGTAGAAAGAGTAGAGAATTGAGAGGGCAAAGGTAATGACAGGAACCTCTCCATATATACTGTTGCTTTTATTTTCTCGAAATTGGTTTGGGTTAAAAGGCAGTTATACAGGTAATGATAATTAGCCAATAGAAAAATCAGAGTGGCATTTCTCTCTCCCCACCTCCAGTTTTGATGTTTCTCAAATTGAGCTTGTTTGCTTTTACCAAGCCCAGTGAGGTGAGAGATTCAATAACCTCAGAGATCTAGCTTAGCAGGGGAGAAAGAAACCCCCAAACTGAGTAGCAAAACCGTAGCTGTTTTAGGTGAGCCCTGTGGCTTCTTTGGAACCCACTTGCATAATGTTCCCCCAAGTGTAACCTCTTCCTCCCCCCCATCTTTTAGCCTCTTAGATGCATATTGTCTGCCTCCTTAATGCAGATTATGCCCATCCCTACTTCCTCCCAAGATGAAACTATACTGAGCCATTTGTCATCATCAGCTAAGGGTACATTGTTGGTACAGAATGGCAGTACAGATCTGTGGTGGAGAAGGAAATGAGCCAGAACTTTTGGTACATGATGGATGCTTAAAAACACATGCAAACAGTTGCCTAACAGTACTAGGTTCTCTGTATGTTTTAGTTCAAAAATAGAAGCGTGTATAGAAATGTACAAAGCAGGAATACAGGAACTCATACTAGGTTTGTTGTATTTGTTTGCTCCTGATGGGAAGGTGTGGGAAGATACAAAGCAGGGCTCATGATTGATGTTGGCTGAGGTCAACAGGAGAAAAGTAGAATTGAGCAAGAGACAAAAGGGGAAAACAATTATGTGACTAAAGAGACTGAATAGGGGAGCTGGACCGAAACAGGTGGGGGCAATTTCACATAGCAGAGAAGAACAAGAATTTCATTTTATTTCATTTAGAGGTGTTTCTTATTTTTCTGCTGATTTAGGTCTCTCTCCCACTAGAATGTAAACTCCTTGAGGACAGAAGCCATTTTAATTTTGTCTTTGTATCCTCAGGACTAAACAAATACTAAGCACTTAAGAAATGCTTATTGATTGTCTATCATCATAAGAAAAACTTTAATTGCACTTATCAAGTGTTTTACCATTCTTTTTACATTGATTAAAGGATTCTGAAGTACTTACAGTAAGATACATTTCCAAAATCAGTAAGAAATTATTTTAGATGAACAAAAGATTATGTGAATATACTGAAACTAAATTGTAAAAAAAATTTTCAAATGAGATAATAGATACAAAGCAAAGCTGAACTGCTATATAAATACTAATCAAGATGTTGATGATGATAATTACAGAGAAACATTCCCACTCCACTAATATAGGGAGCATTAACATAGATACACAAAAGAGCACAACTCTATAGAACAGAAAGAAAACATCACTATCTGTCCACTATGTGACCCTGGGCAAGTCATTTAACCCTGTTGGCCTCAATTCCCCATCTGTAAAATAAGCTGGGAAAGGAAATGGCAAACCACTCCTGCATCTGTCACAAAGAGTTGGACTTGACTGAACAAAAAATCAATTCTTGTCTCTCTGTTTCTTTCTATCCCTGTTTCTCTCCTTTCTCTCCGTCACTTTTCTCCCTCTTTCCCTCTTCTCTCTCTTCTCCCTTTCCCTCCCTCCCTCATTGTCTGCCTGTCTGTCTGTCTGTTTCTCTGTGTGTGTCTATCTGTCTTTACTCACTGTCTGTGTGTCTCTCTGTCTCGATGTCTCTGCCTCTGTGTCTGTATCTCTCTCTCCCTCTCCTCTGTTTCTGACTCTCAGTCTCAGCAACTTTAATCTGAATTTTTTGTGTCCTCCGACAGCAAATTTCCAAGGTTACCCTGACAGCTGTCAGATTTTATTTGCTCATCTCCCTAATTCCTCCTCAGGGAATGCTGAAACAGAAAAGGAAAAGGCTAGAGAAGCTTTGGAGCCATGGTACTGAGTGTACCCAATGTCCAGCATAGATTTGGTTTCTCAGTTGAAAGGCTGAGCATAAACCTTTCCTAATCAAGAAAGTGAAAAGTGCCAGTCAGCCTACAAAGGGAACTTCTGGAATAAACCAGAAAAAAAGATAAATCAATTTCACTTCACTCTAGGATGATACAACTTCTTTAAATTGGCATAAAATAGCAGAGAACTTTGGGAGGATTATTTTTTTAACTTGAATTAATGAAAAAAAAAATGCCAAACATTGTACTAAGTACTTGATAGATAAATTTAAAAAGAAATATATTCCCTACCTTCATATTCCTGCTATTTTAATAGAAGTGCTTGATGCATATTGGCTGGCTAGGAGGGCTATTTTGGTTTGGAAAGTGGAGTTCCTAGAAGCAGATTGACACTCTTTCTGATAGTGCTGTCAGTACTGATTTAATTATGGGTCCAAGATTGAAAAGCAGAGGGGTGTGGAGATGGCACGAAGGTTGGGGATCCTGGAGTTGAAAGGGTTAAATCCTCCAGGACATGGGCTTTGATCCCTGTTGCTTTTCAAGTGGTGAAAAGGGGAGTGAAATGAAGCATGGCTAGAACCAGCCTCAGTGATTGGAATATTTATCACCTACTTTAGGCAGGAGATATGTTTATCATAAGTTATTAGTCTTTTTTCTTTCAATTAGGTAAACTATACCAAAGTTGGTGAAGAGACACAGGCAAAAAGCTAAACTCTGGAAGGAGAAAGGCAAACACAGCAATCCATGCTCTCAAAAAGCTCATTCTAGTGAGGAAATAACATGCAAATAATTAGGTACATACATGATATACTATAAATAAAGCACAGGGAAGATAAACTAAGAAAGAAGGGCACCAACAGCTATAATTTGAACCCAGGTCCTTTAACTACAATCGTTTTCCCATTATACCTTAATTATTTTAAGTAGTAACAGTATTTAGAAAATACAACTCTTGAAGGAGAAGCAAACCAGCCTACCCTAGCCTGGTGGAGGAGAAAAGGACAAGAATAGTTTTAAGTAAAGGATAGAAGCCTTGAAATAATGAAGATGGAAAGAGCATGTGATGCACATGCAGAGCCATTTTTTTTCCACTACACTGACAGTAGCATATGGGATCAACTTTTGTCGGAACAAGTTATGGCAAGTTCATTTCAGAGTCTGTCATTTAGGAGTTCTGTCACTTGCAAAATCTATTTGAATTGCTTTGAATCAAAAGTTGAACTTGGGGCAAGCAATTAATAAGTTGATTATATGAGCTCTCAAGATAATGCTACATCTTATTTAGTCCTTTAAAAAAGTTGCAGCTTGTATCCAGAACTTCCATTGTTTGGTGACTTGCATGTAAGCAGTGGGGTATTTAAGTTAAACTCAACAGGTCAGGGCTCTGCCTTTACTGCACCACTAATTAGCTGTGGCATTGGACAGGCTTACTAGTCTCTCTGGAGCTTTGGTTTCTTCACCTTTTGAACAAGAGGATTGTGGGTTGTACAATGAGAAGACCACAAGTTTTTAAGTCAACAGAAAAACTGTACTTGAATTTTGGTGAATTCTATGACTTATTATCTTATCTCCAATATATCTTGTCAGTAACTTGTTTGTATATGTAATTATCCCTTCCACAATGTGTGAGCTAGGGATGTGTTCCTTCCCGCCCCCAAATCTGGAAAATCCTTGTAAAATTTTTGGCCAGTGAAGAATCTGAATTATTACAGTATTAAAAGGTAAAATATGTTAATGTTACACAGCACTATACACAGATTTTATGCATTTCTGAGTTTCTAATTTTTTTTTTCTGTCATCTCCTGGCTTTGCCTGTCATCCACAGCTTCTACAAAACTTCCTTAAAATTCCCATTTATTTAATCTCATGCCTATGGGGAAAGTTGCAATGTGGATAGGATAAATGTAGTTTTTTGTATATTAGACTGTGAACTTTTTGAAAACAGAGAACTTTTTATCTTTCTTGGTAGCCTCAGCATTTAGCAGAGTGCCTGACATAAACATCAATAGATGTTTATTGATTGCCTATGCAGTTAGGCAAGATCTCTAGAAATCGGTTTTCTCATCTGTATAGTAGAGGGGTGGACCCAGTGGTAGTTGTGTCTTAATCTTCATGACCCCATTTGGGATTTTCTTGACAAAGATACTGAGTGGTTTGCCATTTCCTTCTCCATCTCGTTTTACAGATGAAGAACTGAGGCAAATCACCCTTAGTGAATCACCCAAAGTCACACAGTCATTGGCCAAATTTAGGAGTTTTTAGTCAGATTCCTAAGGAATCAGTGGAGCAATCTGAAGGGAGACTCCTGAGGAGGTCATAGGTTAGATCCTTGTGAAGTAGTATGGAGAAACAATTCTATCTTTATTTTCACTAACCTCTGACTGGAATTTAGCATTTCTTTTCTAATATTTAAAAATATAATTCTAAGAATAAATCCATTTGTTTTCAGCTGTATTCAACTCTTTGTGACCCTTTTTTGGGGTGTTCTTGGCAAAGACACTGGACTTATTTGCCATTTTCTTCTCCTACTCATTTTATAGATGAGGACATTGAGGTAAACGGAGCTAAGTGATTTGCCCGGGGTCACAAACTTCTAAGTATCTGAGGCCAGATTTGAACTTGGTTCTTTCTAACTCCAGGTCCAGAATGCTATCTTAGCCATCCAGAATAGTTCCATAGGTTTCACCAGTCAATCAGTAGACATTTATTAAGCACCTACTGTGTGCCAGGCACTGTGCTAAATATTAGAGATTGCCAAAAGGGATCATTCTGCACTGAAAAGTTGAAGAACTCCTGCTCACTAGATGATCTCTAAGCTTCTTCCATCTCTGAATCTGTGATCCTGCAATACTACACTAAAATTAATTTTAGTCATCAAAAATCTGTTACCCATAGCAGTAGGCTATAGAAGCACTTAAACCAGCAAACTTTTTTCCAAAGGAAATTCAAGAAAATTATAGGTCCATAATAGATTGATGTCCATTAATAGTGAAGCAGGAATTAGCCAAAGTTCAGAGTTTAATGCAAGTGGAAACATCCATCTAAAGGTGAATATGCTTTTTATCCTTAATTGCATCTTTCTGGGCTGACTTGGTAAATTAAATTTTCTACCAGAAAAAGAGTATTTAATGATACTTCTTTTGTGGGTGAGAGCAGGAGTAGCTATAGGCTAGGATTTGCCTAGCTAATAGGCTAGGATACAAGGAAACCATGGAATAGATTGCTTTGCTAAGTAGGATGGTATACAACCATCTGTATTGATAAGGACTCTGGTAGTGAGAGCTCAGAAGTCAAATCAGAGTTGTATAAGGCCAGGAGAGTCACTTATGATCATGCAGCAAGCAAGAGGCATGTCAAAGGAAATACAGGGCAGAAGTACCAGAATGTCAGTAGTCAAAGGACAAAACAGGCAAACCTGTCCTATAATTCCAGGAAGTAGATCCCAATAAGTTGAGTGAATACAAATGATGTACTTTTCATTTGCACTTGCTTAAGCTCAAAGACTACTTCTCATATATTCTCACACCTTAACATTTGAGGTTAACCTTAACTCTAGATATTCATCATGAGTTCTGACTGTAGAAAGCTCTCTGTGGCTAGTATTTCCCATGTTGGAAACAGTGAAGTTTACATGCTTATAGGCCCACTTTGGACTCACATTTGTCCTTATCTTTTATTTTTTTGAATTTTATTTATTTTTATTCTGAACTTAATAAAACAGGCATTTTCATAACAATACATATGAAAAAAAGAGGATTGCACATGAAATTGCAAATTACATGCAATTTGCTATTCCTTTTAAATATATAACAAAGTTATCATAGACTTGCTTTTTTTTTCTTCTTTTCTTCCTCTTCTTCTCCCCCCTCCCCCAATGGCTACCATTAGACACATATATATATACACCCTATTGTTTATGTATGTGATATACAATATTATATCATTATATATTATGTATAATATTACATATTAATATATCAAATATATATGTAAAATCATTCTATGCCCATTTCTATTTATCAGTTATTTCTCTGGATGAAGTTAGGATCTTCCTTCATAGGTCCTTTATCCTCATCTTTAATATGGACCAAGTTTCTTGACACTGGTCTTCCAAACATTAATATAATAGGAAAATTTTAAAAATTAGTGGAGAGGAGATTAGTGTAGCTAATATGTTTCTGCTATACTTCAACTGACTGTAGATCAAGAACTCTTAACCTGGACTCTGAACCTTAATTTTTTTTATTACTTTCTCAAATTAATTGTTTTCATATTGTAATTTCTAATGCATTTAAAATCATTTTTATAAAAAAGGATCTTTAGAAATCATCAGGCTACCAGAGGGGGGTCCAGGATGTGAAAAAGTTCAAGAATTTAAGAATTCTTGTTTTAGATGCATGTGTGGATATTTATGTTTTTTCCTAGACATGAAATATATTCCAACTTTAACTCTGCTTTTTAGAATAAGCTCTACCTTCCTCCAAAACTCAACTAAAGTACTACGTCTTACATCAGATCTTTCTTGATTCCATCAGAGGCTCACCCATCCCCCAATTTACACACCAATTATCTTTGTATATCTTTTATGTACTTATGTACATGCTGTCTCTCCTATAGACTATAAACTCCTTGAAGCCAGAACCTGTTTCATTTTTGTTTTGGAGACATTTAGTTTTGGGCCTTGGTAGGCCCAATACATTCCAGAATCCAGAAGATTCCTCTCTCACAGCATACTTTTAAACTGGGCATTCAGCCTTCACTCAAAGTGAAGTGATTGCTGTTTTAAGAAAAAACATGAAGTGCAACATGATATTTGTGGAAATATGTGTAGAGGAATTGCACATGTTTAATATATATTGGATCACTTGCTGACTGGGAGAGGGGAGGAAGGGAGGGAAAACATTAGAACACAGGGTTTTGTAGGGGTGAAAGTCAAGAAAATTGTCCATGTATATATTTTGAAAATAAAAAGCTATAATTAAAAAAATAAACACAAAAGGTAAAATCTTAAAAAAGAAAGAAAGAAAAAAGAATAAATCAAATCTAAACCTAGATGTTTTCTGCTTTCACCCATTGCTTCTTAAGCCAGACAGAAGAAGCAGAACTTTTCCTCTACATGACAGCTTTTGAATAATTAGACCAGAGTTGTTATGTCATCCCTCGGTCTTCTTTTCTCCAGTATCATCATCCCTAGATCCTTTGGTCTATGTAGTGATTTTGAAGCCCTTCATCTTCCAGCTTCCTATCCTTTGAATGCTCTCCAAGGTATCAGTTGTCTAGGAATGACTTTAGGACAAAGTACAGCAACTAGGATGGAACCTAAAAATATATTTACATAATTCGCATTGTTTACATTTGTGGCTTTGTGCTAAAAAAAAGTTATCCCTCCATAAGTAATTTAAATTAATTTTAAAGCATCTAGTTATTTTTTAAAAATCAATCCATTGCCTAAATAATCTATGCTCTAAGTATCATATGCAGTTGATAGATATTTCTTTAGAACTAAATACAATCATACTAAGAGGCAGCTAGGTGGTGCAGTGAATAGAACATCAGCCCTGAAGTCAGGAGGACCTGAGTTCAAATGTGACCTCAGACACTTAACATTTCCTAGCTGTGTGACCCTGGGCAAGTCACTTAACCTCAATTGCCTCAGCCAAAAAAAAAAAAAACAAAAAAACTCTGAATCTACCAAAAGACCTATTATTTTTTATATTTACTGGAGGGAAAAAATAAGTATGATAACGGTCTCTTATTCTACCTTCTTTTCATGTCCCTCTGCCTACTCAGGCATATTTCATGGACACTGGAATATGATTTGAAGAGATGGGAAAACAACTACTTTTTCATGTTATGCTAATCTGTGAAAGCTCCCGGCCCAGTGTACTTGTAGGTTGAGACCAAGAGGAGTAAATGGAAGGGTTCTTTTAAGGTAGCAGGCAAACCTAAAGGCCCATAATTAGTTGCCATTTCCCCTGTGGACATGTGGGTTGTTCCATGAGCCTTCTTGGGTATTGTAGCCCTCTTGGTAGAGGCTACCACAGGTTGAAGGAGGTTCCACATTGATTGCCTATTTATTTGTATTCTCCCCCAAAAGAGCTGCATACCACCTCCGGTGGTAGTATTTCTTTGCTCTCTTGGGTGCAACACTCAACATCAAGTCAGTTTCACGGCTCTCTCCACACGCAAGTATAAGCTTCCATTCCAAAAACACCACGAAGATGGCTTCACATCTAAATTTTCTGGTCAGTGGATTGTGCCTTTGATTTCAGAAAAGCATTAACAAACAGAGAAATCAAAGAAATTGGTCCATAAAAGTCATTCTCTTAGACTCGTGCGAAGAAGGGGAGCCGTGAAAAAAAACTAAGTCTTTCCCTTTTCTCCCCACCCTCAAATTCCGCTCTATTTCTTTAAAGAATGCCAGTCTTTCTGCCTGGAACTGGCACATGGAGGAAAGCGCAGAAGAATTCACTGTCTGTGAACATTTACAGAATCATCTGGCAGGGAAATTCAATGGAAGCTCGGCAGAGTCGCCTTTGTTTGACTCGGAGGATTGAGGCTCCTCAGCTTTCATTCGCTATATGGGGGAGGAAGGGGGAAGGAAAGGGGTGTGATCACGCCTGCTCCCACAGCCGCTTTGTGCGGATGCATTTCCTTGCGGGTTTGCCAGGTGACCTCTGACCCCTTCCCACCCCCGCGCCTGTACCCGGCCAGTTCCCCCACAACAACTGCTCCTTAAACGAGCCAGGCTGGTGAAGTCAGGCTCCACTACTGCTGCCCTAATAGAACACTGACTTTTTGGGGGCCTTCGTGATCAGAATCCGAGTTGTTGTTTTTTGGGGTCGTTTTTGTGTTTTTTACAGCCGAGTGACAGAGTAGAAAGACGCTCAGATGACCCTCAACATTAGAAAAGAAGCCTATTTTTGCAGGCTTGTCACAGTGTTGAAGGGACAAGGGGGAACCACACTTTTAGGCCCCACAGGCCGTCCTGGCTTTCTGTTCGACCCTCAGCACCCATGAAAAGGTAAATAATGGGGGTGGTGAGCTGAATTTCCACCGGGCGATCCTGGAGGAAAGCTGGAAGAGAAAAGAACCGAAGCGATAAAGACAGGTCCTCCCTTCCCTTTGCCTTGTGCCAGGAAGAGGTGGCTGTGACTCAGCCCCGGGCTCCCCCACCTCCTCCACAATGGCCTACTTTGATTGTGTGTTGTTTTGACTTTCCTGGGCTTTCAGTTACATTTGCTACAACTATTCATCTGAATTGCATTTACCGCCCACTTCTTGATTGACTCCCATGCTGCCACCTCTTCTACAAACGCTGAAAGGTCTGCTTCCAGATGTGAAAACTGAGTTATAATGAGTCACATGGCCCTCGGCCTTAACACCCTTTCTCCCCGGTCCTCACCTTGCAGAAAGGCCACCAATAAGAAGAGCCCCTAGTTTTCCTGATCTACAAACCACTCCATTTATAATTTGGTATCTCACTTTATATATGCATGTATCACCCCATATATATTCTAAAAGCTGTAACCTAACAGTGAAGAAAGGAAAATACTTTCTATCTGGACCCTAACAAAGAAATTGGAATACCGTATAGCACTTTAATACAGATAAGGTCATGTCCAGATTAGAACGTACTGTCCTTATTTTCACCTTCATTTAGGTACTCATTCAAATCCTGAATCCCCCACACACAGATATGGAAATAATAAATAAATAAATAAGATTTTTAGATTGAGTGGGAGATAAGGACTGGGGAGTCTAGAAAGGATCCTTAAAAAAAAAGGTGCTCTTGAACTGAGATTAGAAGTACTGTGCTTATTTTCACCTTTATATAAATACTCATATTCAAATCTTGACTCCCACACACACAGATAAAGAAATACTAAATAAATAAATGAATAAATAAG